>JADRCD010223502.1:44922-58384 GCA_019843815.1 Montemys delectorum
TCTCTCTGTCTCTCTCTGTCTCTCTGTCTGTCTCTCTCTCTCTCTCTGTCTCTCTCTCTCTCTGTCTCTCTCTCTCTCTCTCTTTTTCTTTAATTTGAGAGTTTGTTTCTTGGAACAGAATCTTACTTCATAGCCCAGGCTAGCCTAGAACTCATGGTGATTCTCCTACTTCCCCCTCTGAGTGTTGTGATTACAGAGAATGCTGCCACAACGAGCCCTAGAACCTGTCTTTATTGAGCATTGTTAACATCTTAGGACAGTTTTAGAAAATACTGTTCTAACGAATTCCTTGTGCTCTTTTCCTTGACTTATTTATAAAAGCTTTTCTGGGGGCTGGAGAGATGGCTCAGCTGTTAAGAGCAGAGCACTGACTGCTCTTCCAAAGGTCCTGAGTTCAAATCCCAGCAACCACATGGTGGCTCACAACCATCTGTTATGAGATCTGACGCCCTCTTCTGGAGTGTCTGAAGACAGCTACAGTGTACTTACACATAGTAAACAAATAAATCTTTAAAAAAAAAAAAAAAAAAAAAAAAAAAAGAAGCAGCTTTTCTGAGCAGTCACAGTCACTGCTGCTCAGTCCTACAGGCCTAGCACTTAGGAGCCTGGGCACAGAGGAGGGCTCTATCTTAAAAACTCAACCAATTTTTTTTTTCTTTTTCAAAAATACTTTAAATTGTATTTCAAAGAGGATGATGTTTTCTTCAAAGAAAAACTTATATTCTTAATTTTTTAAAAAATAAGCCTGATGTTTTTGAATTCACTTTTGTTATCTCTAGCTAATGTAGAAGAAATTGAAGAAGGAAATTCTCTTGATTCCTCCATCCAGCAAGTGGTAGGGGGCGGAGGCCAGAGGGTCATCACCATAGTGACTGATGGAGTCCCTCTGGGGAACATCCAGACTTCAATCCCTACTGGAGGCATTGGCCAGCCATTTATTGTAACTATGCAAGATGGACAGCCAGGTGAGTTATACCCAGTAAACAACGGCTTAGAGATATTTTAGATCTGCCATAGTCCCCTAGAAATGAGGCATTAAGACAGATTGCAGGAGTGGAGGAAAGCCCTGAGAGGAGAGAACAAAGAAGCTCTGAGAAGAAACAATCACCAGGTTCCCCAGACTATGTTAGTTTCCCTAGGAGATATAGTTTGTGAGTAAAAAGGAGTCCTTGTATCCACGTGTATGCATGCCTATAGAATCAGCACAGGGAAGGGTGGGCCACCTGGGCCTACAAAGAAAGACAGCTCAAAACCAGGTCAGAAGACTCGGTAGACACTGGCAGTTAGGTACTCAGCAGCACAGAGGCAGAGGAGGAGTGTAGCTGCAAATGCCAGTCTAGCCTGATCTACACAGTGAGTGAATTCAGGGCCAACCAGGGCTACAGAGTGAAAGAGTGTCTCACACAAGGCAGGCTGAGGATGCACTCAATTTGTAGAGTGTGTGCGTGCCCTGCAAGAGAGCACCCTCCACAAGTCAGGGAGCAATGCTTCAGAAGGAACTGAGCCTTCCCACACCTTGGTCTCTGACTCAGCCTCTGGAGAATGGATTCTGTAAGGAAAACTTGCTTCTGTGACCTACTGTAGGCCCTGTCATGTTCTGTAATGACAGTTCCAGCAGGTGACTAAAGGAAGGTACCCACTGGGCATGCTGTGTACTTGTACAGGAAGATGATCTAGGTCTAGAGGTCACTCACATGCAAACGCTTTGCACGTTGACTCCGTGAAATCTAACTTTAGCCGCAGCACCTGTTCCCTTTGGGAATCTTTGACTCCTTTTGTAGTCAGATGTCTGCAATTCAGAATTTTCTATACTCCTACTGTCAGTATCTCCTGTGTAAGCAGGTAAGGTAGCTCATGCTGTACCTTCAGGTTCCCTCTTGCCTGGGCCACCTTTCTGATTTTTCTGTGACCGTGCGTCTCACCTTTCGACTTCAAGCTCGTGTTCCATTGTTTTGAGTTTTGCTTTTTGAGACGGGTCTTGCTTGGTAGCCCTGCTGTAGACCAGGCTGAGCTCGAGTTGAGAGATGTGCCTGCATCTGCCTCTGAGCACTAGGACACTCCAGACATTAAAGAAATATCACAGACAAGTGTATCGGGGAATGTGGTGTGACTAGAGATTGCAAACACTAAAGAGAGATCATAGAAAACATGTCAGGGGAAAGTGGTAGAATAGTTGCCTGCCTTAAAAGAATCCATGCCCAGTGTATAATATTAAATTCACTTTTCTCTACTTAAAATCAAACAAGCCTTCTTTATCTATTATGTGCTCATTTTCTCCCATTGATATGTTTTGGCTTGTAGTTCTAACTGTGCCTGCTGGTCAGGTTGCAGAGGAGACGATAATTAAAGAGGAAGAAGAGGAAGAAGAGAAATTGCCATTGGTGAAGAGACCAAGGATGGCAGAGATGACAAACAGTGTTGAGGAAATTAAGGTAATAAACGAATTCTTTTTTTCTTTTTCCCTCTGCCCGCCCCCCCCTTTTTTTTTAATGAATGAATTCTCTGTTTTGTTTTTGTTTTTTCAAGACAGGGTTTCTCTGTGTAGCCCTGGCTGTCCTGGAACTTATTCTGTAGACTAGGCTGGCCTCAAACTCAGAAATCCGCCTGCCTCTGCCTCCCAAGCGCTGGGATTAAAGGCATGTGCCACCGATGCCCAGCTTTTTTTGTTTTGTTTTGTTTTTGTTTTAGAATTAATTCTTACCAGTGAGCAGAGAAGGGGAAGGAGGGAAATGGGCACTGTGGTGATGAGGGCTGAAGCCCTCTTCATTTTTCTGTCTTCCATCGGAGAAGTCTGTATTCGGAGATTCTTACTGTGGTGGCTCTGTTTGCTTTACAGGAAGGCAGTGAAAGGGAGCTACTACAGCAACAGCTCCAGGAGGCCAACCGGAGAGCCCAAGAGTACAGACACCAGCTCCTGAAGAAAGAGCAGGAGGCAGAGCAGTACCGGCTCAGGCTGGAGGCTATGGCTCGGCAGCAGCCCAACGGAGTGGATTTCACTGTGGTTGAGGAGGTAGCTGAAGTGGATGCTGTAGTGGTGACAGAAGGACACGAAGTAGAAAGAGCAACACAAGTGATGAAGTCAGGAAGGACCACGGAGCCGCACACTAGCATTTCTATAGAAACCGTCTCATCCTAACACCCAACGGCCACAACTTGTGCTCTCTCATCTTATTCTTTGTAAGAAGAAAGTACAGACTGCAAGTACTGCATACGGATTAGAATGTCCTTAAGAAGGTAACAGTAGCAGGGCTCAAGGCCCGAGCCTAGGAAGGCTGTATGTGCAGCTGGAAAACTCAGAGCCATTTTAGGGGCATCTGAGGGACCAAAGGACCAGGACCAAATCTCTCAGCTCATATCATTGCTTTAAACAGAGTACTGGGCATTGTGGGTTTGTTTTTTTTTTTTTTTTTAATGTTAGCTTTATATCAGAAGGTTTTAAGATAATACTTGTAATACATATACACCAAGAGCCTTTAATAATTATACCTGAAAAATTTCAAGTGACCTGAAAATTTGCCTTAGATTTATGAAAATGATGAGGTTGTAGGAAGCCTCCTCTTAAGGAAGAATAAAGGAGACCATACATTTCATTTCTAAAGGAGCAGGCACACAAGTGCTCCTTAATTAACTTACTGACAAGAAGTCCCTAGGCCAGGAATGGTGGTACACATCTGAGACGTCAGCACTTGGGAACAGGTCAGCCTGAGCTAACAAGAGTCTTTCAATAAAAGTGGGCCAGGTATGGTGGTGCATGCCTTTAGTTCCAGCACTTGGGAAGTAGACACAGGCAGATCTCTGTTGAGTTCAAGGCCATGTGGTCTACATACCAAGTCCCAGGCCAGCCAAGGCTACATAATGAGACCTTATCTCCAAATATAGCAGAACAAAGCTGGAGTGGAGAAGTGGTGGGTTAGGAATATTGCTTGCTCCTCCAGAGAACCTGAGTTCTATTCCTAGCACCCAAAACAAGCTGCTCACAATTACATGTAGCTCCAGCTCCCAAGGATCATGATCTTTTCTGATGTGTGTATACCCACACATCATATACATTTATATACACATATAAATAAAAATTTTTATTAATAACAAAAAAATTAAGTTAGTTGAATGCAGTGGTTCACACTTTGGGAACCTGAAACAGGAAAATTGCCATGAGTTTAAAGCCAGCTTGAACTCCATAGTGAGTCACAAGTCAGCCGGGGCTATAGTGTGGGAACTTAATCCAAAGACAAGTGTCGTGGTGTAGTGCTCACCTCTAATTCTAGCAATCAGGAGGGAGAGAAGCAGGGGGATCTCTGAGTTTGAGGCCAGCCTAGTCTACAAAGAGTTCTGGTATAGCCAGGGCTACATACAGAGACACTGCCTCAAAAAATAAAGAAAAATTAGCAGAGAAGGGCTGATTATCTGATAAATTGTGTCCATAGTTTAGATACTATAAAAACATATTTAAAAAAATTAAAATAGGCATAGTGGTGCATCCTGTGGTCCCAGCACTGGGAAGTGAGACAGAAGACTACTGTAAGTTAAAGGTTAGCTTTGGCTTCAATAAGATCTGTCTCAAAAAATAACAGCAAAAACCCAGAAATGACCAGATGTAGTAGCAATGGCTTCTCATCCCTGTACTTGGGGAGCAGAGGCAGGTAGGTCCTTGTGATTCTAACTAGCCTGGTTTACATGGTCAGTTCCAGGCCAGCAGGATTACTCAGACCCTAACAAGGAACAGAGGAAAAAATGAAAACAAACAAACCCTGAGGACGTAACTCAAAGAAGAACGTGATGTTTAGCGTGCAAGGAAGCCCTGGGTTTGTCCTTTGGCACTGTACAAACATCAAGAGGAGGGCAGGAGTGCAAAGAGGAGAACCATTGACACCAGACTTAAAAGCAGGAGGAAGGCTGTGCTGCTATGGGGGGTGGGGGGGAAGGGGGTGTGCAGAGCCGCGCCTTCCAGCCTGTGCTTCCAGAGCCCCGGAAGACGGCCACGGAGGCTTCTGGGCCCCGAGTCTCTTGAGATGGAAACTATATATTGCCTGGACTGTATCAAACTGCAAGCAGGAAGATCAGTTTCAGTTTTTGGTTTTTCTAGACAGGGTTTTTCTGTGTAGCCCTGGCTATCCTGGAACTCACTCTGTAGACCAGGCTGGCGTCGAACTCAGAAATCCACCTGCCTCTGCCTCCCAAGTGCTGGGATTAAAGGCATGCACCACCACTGCCTAGCAGTTTCAAAAATTTTTAAATTAATTTTTGTTTATCGTTGTAACAATATCTTGCTTCCAAACATCTATTTATATAAAATCAAACTTAAAACTTTAAATGTATAAAATTTGGCCAAATTTTCTATGTCATGTGGGACACTAGTGCTTTCTGTAGCACTTAGCATTCTGTCAAAAACAAAGGAATATGGCAGACTGACCAGGCTGGGGAAGTTTATCCCTGTTTGATTTTGTGTGAGTACATTGCTGCTTCTGTTAGTGTGGTCATGGAGTCTGTGCCCTATAGTGCTCAGGTGACAAAAGGAACAGGCATCACTGCCACAGCAAGGAGCTACACACCCAGGCCCTTTGCTGACCTCCCCTCTCCCTTACTCTACACATTCCCTTTGCTCAGACACTTGAAAGATTTTCAGTGCTAGGTTTTTGAGAAAGGGTTGGGGCAGGTCTCTCTAGCATGAAGTGTATATATGTGTGTGTATAGCTGGGCATGGAGCTACAGGAGGAGGATTGACATGAGTTCAAGGCCAGCCTGAACTACAGTGTATGAACGTGTCATAAAAACACAAAACCAAGACAGCTGAACATTGTGCCTCCTGCCTGTAATCCCTCAGAGGCTCACTGGAGTCTCAAGATGAGACTTTCAGGCAATCTAGTGAGAGCTACTCTAGGGCAGCATGGACCACAGAGACTATAGTCCAGGAGGAAAGCCCTTGTATGTCGTTTTATGAGGTCCTAGGTTCAATCCCCAGGACTGCAAAAAAACAGTATTTAAACATTTTTTAAACAGGATGTGGTAGGCAGGACAGTGGTGGCACACTCCTTTAATCCCAGCACTTGGGATTAAAGAGGCAGGCGGATTTCTGAGTTCGAAGCCAGTATGGTCTACAGAGTGAGTTGCAGGACAGCCAGGGCTACACAGAGAAACCCTATCTCGGAAAAAAAAAAACAAAAAACAAAAAAAAAACAGGATGTGATAGTACATGTCTACAATCCCAGAACTGGGCGAGGGAGGCAAGAGGTCAGAAGTTGAGGGTCATCCTTTGTGATTTATCAAGTTTGAGGCCCCCTTACACTCTTCTCTCCCCAAAGTGGGAGAGGAATAAGCTTGCAGAGCTTGGGGGTAGGTAATGGAAAACGTAGACTTGCTTGCTTGTTGCAAATTAGAAGAAACCAGAGGGACATGTGCCAAGTACACATTTGAATGACTGTTGAGAATATGGTTTCCTGATTAGTGATCATGAAGAAAACATACATTTTTAACCTGGAAAAAGCTTGGCAGTTAACATGGTTCTATTTACCTTGATTAGTGGAATAATTTGTTGCAGTGTTCCAGAGGTATAGAATCATTTTTAGCTCAAAATAGACTGAAAACATAATTCTCCAAGTCACATTTAACAGAATTGACTATTAGAGGTTTATAGGCAAAAATAATCATTTTGAAATTACCCTTGCCTGCTGGCAGGAGTGTTGAGAGTGTTGCGGAAGCACAGGGAGGCGTGTGCCATTGAGGGTGGAGCTTCCTCTGCTGTGGATTCTTGTGTTTGCAGGGCTCTTCTGAGACACCCTGAGAATGCGGTGCTAGCAGTAAGCTATTGTGGGTGGCATTTCAGAGCCTTGGTAACTAGAGTGAGCAGGTTTCTTTGTAGGTGGCTTTTGTTTACATTCTTAGAGCAAATGTTGATTTGAATTGCCTTCTTTCTTTTAAAGGAATAGATGCTAACTCTGCAGAGGATAGCCATGTCTAGCCACTTCCATTATCTTGAGCAGTAACTGTGGGGTGGGATCTGTCCATCTAATCCTCCTTTGGAGCAGAGCTTCCCTCTACCTTTAGGGAGGACCGGTTTCTTTGCTCCAAGTCACTTTTGAACATGAGATCTCTGAGATAGAAAAGGAGAGACATTGGGAGGCAGAGGCAGGCGAATTTCTGAGTTCGAGGCCAGCCTGGTCTACAGAGTGAGTTCCAGGACAGCCAGAGCTGTACAGAGAAACCCTGTCTCAAAAAAAGAAAAGGAGAGACAGTGTCTGAAGGAGGTTGACAGGAAAGAGGTTCTCTTTTATTTACATTAATAGATGGCTATCATGTCAAAAAGGAAGTAGAGTTTGCTTTTCACTTAGACTGCAGTGATTGTGAGAGGGTGTGGGAGAGGGCAATTTCAGTTAGTTAGAGATTAAGTATTGAATAGTCAAGCACAGGGCAACATGTGAGAATCCCAGCACTGAGGATCCAGAGTTAGAGGCCATCCTGGGCTCCATGAAGATAGTGCCTCAGAAACAAAAGATGGGCTGGAGAAATGGCTCAGTGGATAAGAACACTTGCTATAAATAAATTTGAAGGCCCAAATTGAGATCCTAGTACCCACTCTAGCAAACCATTCATGGTCTCAGGTGCACCTGTATCGTTAGTCGTCTAGAAGGACGAGGCAGTAGGATCGCTGGGGCTTGCTAGCTGCCAGCCTGGCCACAAAGGTGAATCTGAGGTTCAGGGAGAGACCCGGTGTCAAGTGAGTAGGCAGAAGGTAATAGAGGGGGACACCGACGTCCTTCTGCCCTCTGCCATACATGCACATACACCACACTCACATACATACAGCACACGCAAACACACAGGAGGAGGAATTAAACAGTGAACACATTAATACCATTTCATGACTTCACATAACCTTCCAAGTCAGCCTTTTTTGTTTGTTGCTCTTTTAAAAACTGGGCTTCACTCTGTAGCCCAGACTGGCCTCAGACTCAGGGCAATTCTGCCTCAGCCTCTTGAGTGCTAGGACTATAGGAGTGAGCCACCTCATCTGGCTTGGGTTGGTTGAAAAGATGACTCTTAGATCTTCTGAGTTAAGACATGTCAGTGGATTAGTGAGAATCATGTAGCAGAGGGGTGCTCAGAGCGGGGGTCCAACAGGGAGAAGGCCAGGCTTAGGACTCTATAGTAAAGCTGTTGCAGGAATACAGGGTTAAGTCAGGGCTGTAGAATGATGTACTGAATTGTAGATCCTACATTTGCATCTTGGTTGTAAGAGAAAAAAGTTGTTACAATAACTGTTCTTCCTGGCTTCAGGAAGTTCATGACAAATATATAAATGTGCCTTCCCTCCATGTTCCTGCCTCTGGGGGCCGCATCATTGCAATGCCGGAGCAGAGCCCTCATGGCTGACATAGGAGAAAGCAGCTTTATGGGGTTTTGCTCTGAACTATGTGCCTTAAAAGACGTCTTCTGTCAGATGTATATTTACTCTTTTTGTTTTGTTTCCAAACAGCCTTACTATGTAGCTCTGGCTGCCTGGAACTTGCTGTGTAGACCAGGCTGGCTCAAGTGTATAGAGACCCCCTGCTTCTGCCTCCACCTCCCAAGTGCTGGGATTAAAGGCGCCTTGCAGCAGATGTTTTTTTATACCCTTTTGCTGGGTGCATATCAGTGTATTTGTATGTAAATACATAATGGATCTTCCTCACTTTTCTCTTTGAGGTTCAGCTCTAAATTATCTGGGATAACCTGGAAGCGTTATTAAGTTACATAGAGAGGGTTTCTTTGAATTCCCTTAATCCAAAGTGGGGTACACGGGATTCTGGGGGCTAGGGGGAGCATTGAGTAAGGATCATTGTGGAAGTTGAGGCCCAAGGAGATAGTTCATGTTCATGGGGAAGCAAGCAAATAAGTGCGAAGGCACCATGATGTCCGTGCACAGTGACAGGGTCATAGTGAGCTGCCCTCCACGGCTAGCTGCCTTTTATGCCTGTTGAAGTTGCATGGCACTTCAAAACCCCTCAGAGCCAGGCACGGGGCACTTACCTTTAATATCAGCATTCAGGAGGCAGAGACAGGTGGATCTCTGAGTTCCAGGCCAACTAGGGCTATACAGTGAGACCCTGTCTCAATAGGAAATGAAAAGCCCTTTAGCTTCCAGACAGGAAAGTCCAGCTGAGGGGTTGTGGATGGACAGACGCCCTGGGCTCTGCATTCCCAGCTCAGAATCTCATGTTGAGAAATAACTCATTCTAAGAATGCTGAGGTGGTCATCCCCTAACATCAGCTACTTCCAATGCTATAAGAGCCAAGGCACATGGTGAACTCTTGTCAGAAGTTTAACAGTGAGCAGGAGTCACTTTTTGTCCCAATTCATTGGAGACTAGCTTGCTGTTCTCGACTCGAGCAGATAAATTTATGCCAAGGCTGCCAACACGCACTTTAAGCTCTTAGCTCCGTTTTGTGTTTTGTTCTTTTCTTTGGATTGGGGTCTCACTCTAACCCAGGCTACCCCAGGACTCCCAGCAATCCTTATGCCTTCATCTCCCATGTACTAAGATTACGGACTGAGCCACCATGCCAGACTGGCTCTAGCTCCGTTTACCGTGGAGCCTCTACCCTTTTTGGAGTTTGTATTCCATTTCTGGTTACTTTCCTTACCGGAAGACCAAAAGCAAAAAGGATGTGAATTAGAATTAAATAGCTTTGAGCCTCTGGTGCTGCCCTTGCAAAGGTTTTAACCTCTCTAGGGCTAGGGAGAGGGAGATCATTCCTAAACTCTATACAAGTAATTAGACTTGTTAATAGCAGGAAATCGTGATCCTCTCTGTCTTACCTGTCCCCAATTCTCCTACTGTTTCTGCCGTCCCACGGCTCTTATTTTTGGAAGGCTTTGCCAGGCACTGGAACATAATTAGTCGGTCATCTCTAATCTATGGGACTCACCTTTCCTTTCTTTCCTCCTTCCCAAGCACATACTGTATTCCCACTTAGTTTCTGACATCTTGCTATGTCAACTGTTATAGTAACTCTGCTCCCTGGCCTTGCCCAATGTGTCCTTCTGCTGAGGCCATGTGTGTGGTGTGCCCCCAGAATTCTTTTCACAATGCCCTCTTGTTTTTCAAGTTGTCTGGCAGCTTTATGTACAGTAAACTTTCAGGAAAACAAAAGTTTCTTTTTTAGGATAAAATAGTTTGTTCTGATGAGCAAGCTTGTATGTACATGTGTGTGGTTGAGCATTTGTGTATATATACCTATATAGATCTATATTATATATACAATTTTGTACTATCATTTAAAATAAACACATTTCTTAATAAAATGTCAGTGTTGATCAATTCTTTACACCTTGGTAAAAAATGTTCCTACTGTCTGCTACACTGAGCCAGTCCAACTGGGTATGTGATGCATACCTGCAAGGCCCAGTGCCTTAGTTCTTACCTTAGTTTCTTTTTTTTTTTTTTTTGCCACGAGGTGTGTTTTATTTTCATCAATCATACAAATAATTTTCTATAATATCCCAGGGCAAACCGATGAAATTTGGCAGTCCGATTAGTGGAGGGGTCCCCTTCAGAGACCCGCAGGCTGGTGGCATCAGCTCGGAGTGCCCGGGTTCACAGTACAGCTTGTGGCTCGAGTCCATCTTGCAGGTGGCTCTTCCTCCACATCACAAGGGGTCTTGGAGATGACGGGTGGGGTGAGGTGGGGTGGGGAAATCTCCCTAGGCTTTTAGGAGATGTCACTCCTTTTTTCCTGTTCAATGGTCTCTTTGGTCAGCAGGGTGTTCTCCTGTGACTCGGTTTTCTTCAGCTTGGCCTTATCGAAGCTGGCGATTTCCTCCATGTCCGGCTTGTCTGCCATTTTCTTACAACTCTCACCATGGATTCTCGTTCCGAGCTCGCGCTCCAGGTGCTCCCACTCGAGTTGCTGCAGCAAGAGACCCCTTGTTTTCTTTTTTATTTTATTTTGAGACCGGGTTTCTCTGTGTAGCCCTAGTTGTTCTGGAACTCACTCTACAGACCACACTGGCCTTGAATTCAGAGCTTCACGTACCTCTGCAGGGACTAAATGCATGCACCACCACACCCACTCCCTCACTCAGTTTCCTTCATGTGTGACTGCCCTGCACAGACAGAGAGAAAGAGAGGCATGAGGGTCTCACCCGATGTCTCTGGCTCCTTACCACCTATTGTAGGTAAGTAAGCAGCCTTAACACAGGGGCTGTGAGATAACACGGGACCGTAAGACGAAGGCTTGTCAGGTGCCACCCCCTTTAACCCCTCACCTATGATCTATAAGGAACACTAGTAAACTCCTTGGTTCCCCAGAGTGAACTCCTGACTCATTTTGCCATTGGGACCTTAGAAAGGAATTTTAAGCCGGGCGGTGGTGGCGCACGCCTATAATCCCAGAGTTTGGGAGGCAGAGGCAGGCAGATTTCTGAGTTCGAGGCCAGCCTGGTCTACAGAGTGAGTTCCAAGGCAGCCAGGGATACACAGAGAAACCCTGTCTCGAAAAAACCTCCCCCCGCAAAAAAAGAAAGGAATTTTAACAATACTTCCAGAGAAGCAGCAGCTCAGAGTTATAATCTGAGTACTCCTAGGAGGAAGGAAGTGGAGCCAGGACAATCCCAGAAAGCCTGAGGGCCCTAACCTGGCATACAAAGTGGCAAACATGGAACCCACACTTGAGCTATTAGTGCACATGCACCCATACTCACATTCAAATACAAGCATGATCATATAAAATAAATACTTTTTTTTTTTTTTTTTTTTTTTTTTATGGTTTTTCGAGACAGGGTTTCTCTGTGTAGCCCTGGCTGTCCTGGAACTCACTCTGTAGACCAGGCTGGCCTCAAACTCAGAAATCTGCCTTCCTCTGCCTCCCAAGTGCTGGGATTAAAGGTGTGCGCTACCACTGCCCCCAGCTCAAAATAAATACTTTTAATGAGAAAGCTCCAGCTGGAGAGATTGCTCAGTAGGTAAGACCACATGCCACTCTACAGAGGCCCAAGTTAAGCTCCCAGCACCCATGTTAGACAGTTCACAACTGCCTGTAACCCCAGCAGTAGGCGAGTCCTCTAGCCTGTAGACACCTGCTCTCACATGCACACATCACACACACAAGAAATTAATGAATCTCTTCCAAGATGTTTAACTCCTGATGAGGCTGGCCATGTAGCTCAGTTGGTAAGAGTTTTTGTCTACTGTGCACAAAGGCCCTGGGCTTGAACCTCATGATGTCATAAAATAAGGTATGGTAGTGCATGCCTATAAGCCCAGAATTCAAGGTGGAAGCAGGATAAACTCAAGGTCATCCTTGGTCATAATGGACTGTATGTGACTTGGTCTCAAAAAAGGGGGGAGGGACGCTGAGGATAATACATGTGTATAGCGTATGTGAGGCCCTGGGTTCAATCTCAGTAGGGGTGAGGGTGGGGGTAGGGAAATGACACTAAAGCCAAAACCATAAACTAAGTACCTGAATTCAACAGCTAGCTTCTTAGCTGACATGGTAGGTGAACCCAGCACTCAGAAGGCAGAGGCAGAAAGGGGGCTAAGGCCAGCTCCTACATCTGCAGACAAGCTCAAGTCAGTAACTATAAAACCAAACACTCCCACGAACCAGGCTTAGTGTCTGGAAATTTCTCTTTGGCAAATGTGTACGGCCTGCAATACCACACGATAACCTTGAGGTTACCGAACATCATAGATACGATCGTCACTTGGCCGAAGGGAAAAGTAGGAGCTTGAGGAGCCTTGAGAAACAAAGCACAGAGTCTGTTGAATTAAAAGCCTGGTGAGAGAAATCACAAGGAGGGTGGGAGGTCGGGTGGACTAGGGAGACCGGAGTTCTCTGCACTTAGAGCACTTGACCTTAGCCAAAAGGCAAGGAGCACTGGACGATGGCTGTGCCTACAAACGTTTTGTGCAAGACATCTAATAGATTCCAGAATAAGTTAAGATCATGGGTCGCTCCTGAGCAAAAGCATGGGGGCTAGTCAGTGCCCATAACCAGACCTAAAGTTTGAGAACGTTATGAGAAGCCCCGTGGAGTAGCACATGCTTTATGAAGCCCAGCAGGAGCCAGGGGCAGGTGAATTGCTGTCAGTTTGAGGCCAGTCTGGTTTACATAGCAAGTTCCAGTCCAGCCAGAGCTACACAGAAGAACACTGCCTGCTCTTCCAGAGGACCCAAAGCTGATTTCTAGCACCCACTTTGGTTAGTTTACTCCAGTTCCAGGACATCTTCAAGTCTTTTCTCCCACCTAAGCATGGCAGTGCATCAATGCATACAGATAGTTACACACGGATACAAATAAAATAAATCTGAAGGAGGTTTTTTTTCTTTTGGGTTTTTGTTTGTTTGTTTTGTTTTGCTTTGCTTTGTTTTTTTTTTGTGTTTTTTTTGTTTGTTTTTTTGTTTTTTTTTTTGTTTTTGTTTTTGTTTTTTTGGTTTTGTGTAGCCTTGGCTGTCCTGGAACTCACTCTGTAGACCAGGCTGGC
>JADRCD010223503.1:0-23781 GCA_019843815.1 Montemys delectorum
AAGGAGGGAGGGAGGGAGAGGGAGGCCGGGAGGAAGGGGAGAGAGGGAGGCAGGGAGGAAGAGGAAAGGGAGGGAGAAAGGAAGAGGGAAGGAGGAGGAAGGGAGGCAGAGACAACAGAAAGCAGGGTCCAGAGGTAAGGTCAGACAAAGGTCCTAGCCAAGCACTATCCAGAATTAGGGGAGACAGCCTCTAGATTTTAGAATAAAAGTCACAATGTGAAGGGTCTAACTCAGTCAATCATTCTGGTCCCTGCTTTAATGTAACCACTTCCCAGTTATGATGTGGCTCTGTAGTATCAATCCTCAGGGAGAGAACATATTGGCCAAAGGACAAAGTGCTTGGTCTCACTGGTAGTCATCATCCCCACTGTATGTTAATAAACCAGAGCTAAGTTTGGACTGTGGCTTGCTTCAGCCCCACCTAGAGGGAGGAAAGTTCCCACAGTGGCCTGGAGGTCTCTGCTGCCTTCTGTTATTGTAATTCCATTCTTAGTCAGTAAGCTCATGCCCAAGGTGTCAGGCTATGGACCTTCAATTCACCCAAGGAAACTATCCCTGACAAATACGCTACCCAAGAATAGGAAGAACAGTGAGCGTTCCCTTAGCGTCTAGGAGGACAGGAATATCACTTCCATTAGCTAGAGGCCATCCTGCCGGTCTAGGACCTTGTCTACTGCCGTGAAGAGACACCACGATGTTCACAACTCATAAAGAAAGACATTTAGTTGAGGCTGGCCTACAATTTCAGAGGTTCAATCCATTCTCCTTGGGGTGAGATGCATGGCAGTGTCTAAGCAGACACGGTGCTGGAGAAAGACCTGAGAGTTCTACATCTTAATCCAAAGGCAGCATAGGAGGACTGTTTTCAGGCATCCAAGAGGACACTAGATTCCACACTGGGAGGAGTCTGATCATAGGAACCCTCAAAGCCCATCTACACAGTGACTCCCTCCAACCAGGCCACACCCCTTCCAATAAGGCCACACCTCCTCCAATAGGGCCATACCTCCTTATAGTGCCACTCCCTGAGGCCAAGCATTCAGACTTATGAGTCTATGGGGGCCAAATCTGTTCAAAGTACCACAGACCTAGATGAGCCTGGTGTTCCAAAATAAAAGTGCAAGTGCTCTATTTAAAATGGAGGGCAGAGAGCATGGTGGTCCCGGGGTGATCTCAGCAGGAGACACGTCGGCACAGCCAGGTCCGCAAACCAAGTGGAATGCTCCTGGATCACATGACAGCAAAAGATGTGTGAGAAAAAGAAAGTTTCAGATTGCTACCGTTTGCTCTACTCTGGCCCCCAGGTGACACCCTCTCCCACGCTGGGCCAGTCTTCAGTAAGTCTGACCCACTAAGAGAACAGGGCTAAGAGGACTCCCCAGTTTTCAGAATGACATCCTCTCTTGCTCCGTGTCCCAGTCCAGCAGACACTCTCAGAAGCACTCTACGATTTCTCTGCCTCGGTTTCCTTATTCGAGAAAGAATAGGATAGGAGTGATGTTGTTACAGAAGATGGAGTGTCAGAAAGTTCTGTGGATGGGAGAAACGCTTGCCTGAACACCAAAGTCAACAATGTACAGAAGACAACTTGGAGGCAAAGGCAACAGAACCTACCACGCTAACTTGACAGCTGTCTCCAGGGCATGGAAGAACAATCCCACACAATCAGGCCTCAAACCCAAGGAGATGGATGGGCCTGGATGACACCTGGCATCTACCAGCAGTAATCAGTATATATTGAGCATTTACTATGTGTTGGGTACACATCTGTTTCTCCAAAAAGGTTTAACTTGATTGACCAGTAGGATTGTAAGTAGAATTAGATCCAAGAAATACAATGAGGTACCATAAAAATCAGAACAGAATGAAAGTTCAGTGTCATTCACATTAGACAAAGGCACATCACGCTCTTTTGTATTTGGCCTCCATCTTCCAAGGAGCCAAAGAATCATCAGTCATCTCAGAGAACATCAGCTGGGTCTCAGGAATGCTCAGACTCGACATCCCAATGCTGGCAGAACACACTGAAAATCCTGATGCCCAAGGCCCCTTTCCAGAGATGAATTCACTTAGCAGGGGAGGCCAGGACATCAGGATTTAAGCTCCCCCACGGATTCTAGACAAAACTTAACAGCACAACCATAATGGATTTTAAATTATTTCCACCAAGACAAGGGTCTTCCAAGCTCTTCTCAAAACACAGGTCACCTGGGGTAACTTGACAACCACACACCACAGCCCCCTTTCCTAGAATTTCTGAATGCTCCAACCTGAAGTGGTGGTGTAAGCTTGCAAGCACCTTGGATGATATAGGTTCAGAAATCAAGGGGGGTTTATTAGAAAAGAGTGGAATGTTGCCATAAAATCAACAGGAAGCTGAAAGCTGCCATAAAATGAACAGGAAATGCTACAAGGTTATTACATTTACATCCACAACCCAGAGTATCTCCCTTTGGGATTTTGTTCCAGCTCTAACTTATGTCCTGGACCTAGATGACAGATGAAACAAACAAACAAACAAACAAACAAACAATTCTGAGAATTCTCCATCCTTACACATGGACCACAAGGCCCAGAGAGGAGAATCAATCCTTACATGTGATTTCCATTGCTCCTCATGGGATCTCCCCATCCTCCCATCTCCCCTGATAGTATGTGAACAAACTACTAGGATGAAGTGTGCAGCCATGAAGTCAGCTGCACTCACGGCACCACTGAATAACGACTTAGATACTGGTTCAATTCAGAGTATGCTCAGCTGCTTCAAAACAGGATGTGGCTTATATTCCTATTTTAAATAAGTTTTATACTGTGTTGTTTAGACTAGTCCATGACATTAAACAACAACAACAAAGCAGAAACCTTCCAAGCCCATTAAGTTGACTCTATAAATAGACATGCAGCCCCATGCCAAAATTCAAGGAACATGGAAAAAAATGTAAAACAAACTCATGTGATTATATGTGAAAATACTAAGTTAGCAGTCTGTTAAAATACTTATAGACAACCAGCAAAGGCTCACTGCAGGACAAAACAGTGATTTGACCATAGAAAGTCTGCTATATAAAAGTTACTATTTTCAAGGGATTTCAATAGTGTTCTTGAAGACACAAGAGATCAAGTTGTGATTGTTAGCTATGATGATAAACCTCAAAATGCAAAGGGAATCTAAAGCTTCGTTAAAGAATTGCAAATCACAGTTCACAACTGACAGCAAGAACTCTTTTCCAAATATTTGTTTTTCCTTGGCATTCTACAACTCCCGTGAAAGCACTATACATATTTTTTCCATCCTTGCATGAATCTACTGGTCAGGTTTTGCAACATTTAAATTTTAAAAATAGACAATGCAGAAAACACTGCCCCACAAAAGGTTAATAAAGGTAAGGTGCTCCAATACACCCATACTGAGCTTGACCTCAGCTTAATATGTCTGATACACAAAAGTCAGTGGTTCAGAACTCTTCTAGACACAGAGAATCGCCTGGAACTCTCTTAAGGTGCCTAGCTCCTATCCCCAGACCTCAAAATTGAAGGGGTACAAACTGCATGACATCTTTCAAGCCTCCCGCGGTGATTCTAATGTCCAATAGAGTCTGGAGCCCATTCGTCTAAACAACTTTCAAAATGCCCCTCTGATAGGCAGCCAACTTACTGACCAGCTTGGACCCCCTCAATCCTCCCCACCCGCTAGCCCAGCCCTGGCTCATAAGCAGGCTCTGTTAATTTGGAAGTTACTTGGGACGTCTGAATCCATTGCTCTGGATTTTGTTTGACTGCACTAACACATCTTACACTTGACAACTTTTGGGTTGGGGCAGATTGGAAGAAGCATGCAACCCCTTCTCCCCCAGCACAGGGAAGCTGCTCTACACCATTGCTAACAGCAATACACTTGGTTGGACACTGAGCCACACAGCGAGAAGGCTTCCACCTCTGACCTCCTGGGTATATAATACCACACACAGTATCTGACAGACCACAATGAACATACTAATCCAGCATTGAGGGAAATCAAAGGGAAGGATTTTTTTTAACCCCTCAAACTATTAATGTAGGCTATAACAGACTCTCCTGTTGAGAGAGTGACATAACTAAGAAAAAAATCTCCCTTGGGTCCCCAGATAGGTGACCTGGTAAAGTGACAAGGTGACGTCAGACAGGCTGAGGTAACTCATTTCCAGAGGAACCACTATAGTCAACTAGAACGGGACAACATGGAACGCACAAGTGTGGACGATTCTGAGGCTTCAATTTTGCTAAGGCCTGCCTGTGCCCAGGAGCAGGCATCAAAATAACAGGCCCCAGGGCACCCAGGCCTGACTGGGCATGGTGTAAAACACAAGGGACACTGGTAAGTTCAAGTAACTTCTGGTTCCCAGTCCAGGGTGTGACACCCTTGTAGGCACCTCGGGCTATAAGCTGAACAACCCCCAAAACTCGATAGCTCTACCCAGATTCCCAGGAAATGGCCAGTGACACACTGACAGCTGGATGTGGAAGAGAACAACTTACCAGAAAATGTCATAGGGACCAGTAACAGGTTTGGGAAAACTGATGGGTTGCTACAGGCTTCCTATAGAAAAGTCTTGAGGGTTAAAACAAACAAACAAACAAACAAACAAATGACCCAGGAAGGCCAGTAAGGTGAGGGCACTTTTACCAGCTTTGCCCCCAGGGGTCAGAGGAGTCCTCACAGTGAGTAAAAAAAAAAAAAAAAAAAACCAGAATATTTCCTTCCAACCAGGGGCAGGAAAGGGAACCATTTCAAGGAGGTCAAGTGCTACTGTTATCTGAGGGTGTGGGGAGGACCTACTCCACCAGAGCCAAAGGCTTCATCTAAGCCTCATCAACCTGAGGGAAGGCAAACGTCCAATTTAGCCACTCCCAGCCTCGTGCCCCACCCAAGGAGGAAAGAAGACAAAGAGAACTTTGTGAAGGGTCCCAGCATCCACGAAAGGCTAAAACCTAACAAGGACTTCAGACCGCTTCCCCTCCCCCAGCACCTGCCTGCCCGGTCGCCAAAGGCCTATTTACTACAACTTCTTTGACCAGCACGGAGTAACTGACATGGATGGGAACCCAGCTCAACAGAAAGGACAAGGCTGACTAAGAGGCAAGAAATAAAGCTCAAAGGACAGAGCAGGCATCAAGACAGACTCAGGTGGAGACCTTTAAAGAGGCCGAAAAGATCAGATTGGGAAATAGAAATGACCGCGGCGAAGTGCCAGGGGCAAGAGATTTGCCAGCTAGTTCCTGAATAAGGATTGTCTTTGGCCTGAATGAGCTGACTGTACTAAGTTTTCACCTAGGATAATAAATACAGAAAAAGACAGCTTTGTATCTGGGAGGAAAAATAGCTGAGAACTGAGTTTCTTCAGCACCCACCCCCCACACCTACTGGACTCAAATCTCCAGGGTGGGGCTTAGAAATCTACATTTTGCAGAATACCAGGTTCTCTGACGATCAGGCAGTTTGGGAAAAACTGTTCTGTGCCAAAAGCTTTAAAACGCAGAGACATACGCTCTACCTCCCCAAACAGAAGGAATGACCTACTTGAAATGTTTTTGCTGCCTCTACAATAAGCACAAGGAGCACTAAAGTTTCTTCAAAATATTATGATGTTCCATACCTGTTGGTTCATGTACCGAAGTATTTTTTTTTTTCAATTATCTGAATGTTTCTGCCATGGTTGGAATGTCTCCTCCAAAACTCACGTTAAAATCTAATTGCCAATGTGAAAATATTAAGAAGTGGGACTCTTAAAAGCTGATGAGGTCCTCGGGGCTTTGCCGAAGAGCTGGGTTGATGCCTGCCCCTCCCCCATGCTCCATACTCCATACTCCCTTGCCATGTTGTGATGTAGCAAGATGGCTGACCTTGAACCCCAACCCCCAGCCCCCCACCCCCGGCCTCCTGATCTCTCAGCAACGTAAGTCTCTAATGTTTATAAAATTGTCCAGTTTGTACTATACAAAGAATAGATGAGGATATTTTTCTTTGATTATTTTTTTTGTTTTGTTTTGTTTTGTTTTTTGAGACATAGCCTTGTGTAGCCCAGGCTGACCACAAGTTCCCCAGGTAGGTAAGGTCAACCTTGAACTTCAAATCTTCCAGCCTCTACCAATCAAGGGCCCAAGTTATAGATATGTACTATGACTCCCAGGCTTCTTGGACTTTTTAAAATCATTTATGCAATAGAGTTGTAAACTGACCTAGAAAATAGGGGTGGTAGCAGGAATGTCCTTACCTATCTCACGAAGTTATAAGGGAGATACCTTCAGATTATGCATTAAATGGTTTCTATCATCCAGGTAATCCTCAGAAATATCAGCCTATAATCACATACTTTCTAATTAATGATTTCTAAAAATACATTTTATTTAACTTATCGTTAAGAATAGATTAAAAAAAAAAAAACCTCAGAAAATCTACAGACATGATTTAAGTTTCAGAAGTCCACAACAGTGTTTCTCAACCTGTGGGGTCATGACCCCTTTGGGGGGCGGGGACGGAACAACTTTTTTTTTTTACAGGGATTGCCTAAGATCATTTGCATATTAGGTGTTTACATTACAATTTATAACAGTAGCAAAATTATAGTTATGAAGTAGCAACAAAAATAATCTTATGTTTGGGGATTACCACCATGTGAGGAATGCATGAAGGGGTCCAGAGTATTGGAACCATTGAGGACCACTGCGCAGCAGGATCGTCCTACAACTCGATAATACAGAGAGGTCCTCCCATTTAGGAGTCGTGAGAACCAGCAAAGAGATCTACTATGAGAGGCAGAATAACACAGCCCTCACTCCTCTCACGGAGAGGTTCACATTGTAAAACCCTGGAACCTGTGAGCAGGTTACGAGGGAACCAGAGAGACTTCACACCAGCCCAGTTAAGTAACGAAAGGGTGGAAAGCTGCCGAGGTTGCCCAGTAAAGCCAGTTACCACACAGGGTCTTACTAAGGGAAGGAAATGGCAGAGGCATCTAGAGAGGATGTGACGGCCGAGGGAGAGTGGAGAGAGTCGGGGAGGTTAGAAGAAGCCAACGGTTGGATTTTTTTTTTTTTTCTCATAATGAGGGTTGAACTTGGGGCCTTATGCATTGGAGGCAAATGGTCCATCCATGAGCTACATCCCTAGTCCTACATGGCTAGATTTGAATATAAAGGAGCCGTGGACCATCCACCAAGGGACACAGTGGTTTTTGGGAACTGGAAAACAAAATACATGGGCTGTGGATCCTTTCCCAGAGCCTCCAGAAGGAACAGAACCTGGTGCAACTTTGATCTTAACACAGTAAGACTGATGAACTCCATCTTCTGAACTAAATCAGAATACACTTGGGGGTCTTAACTATGGAGTCTCTGGTAATTTGTTCCAACTGCTATCCACGGTGTGCTTTTAGCCAGTCAAGCTCAGGTAATTAACAGAGAAACCCACGAATCGGGGTGTTTCCTTGGCAGAGGCTGTTGACCTACGGTAAGAAATGCATGTTGGTTGATGTGCACACTAATGGCTCCCGTGACTATTAGTCAAGGTAACGTAAGTGAACCAAGCCTGGAAGGGCCAGGTTCTGTGTCTGCTGTTTTCTTAGACTGTGGTGGCCGGATTACGGGTGTTAATACTGTATTGTTACATACTGTTCTTCCTTTAGTCTTGAGGTTAGGAAGTAAGATGGGCCTTGGGCACAGGGCCATACTCTTTGCTCCTAAGGAGGCTAAAGATGGATAACAGCTTGATTTAAGAGTTGACAAGCAGCCCAACAACATAGCATAACCCTGACTCCATAAGGAAGGGGACTGAGGGCAGTCTTTGCTCAGTGATGGAAGTTTTGCTGAACATGCACAAAGCCTGGTTCTGTCCCCAGCCTTGCAATAATCAACATACCACCATTGTCGTTGTCGCCGTCGTCATCATCATCATCATCATCATCATAATGATCCTGAGGCAGCAGGTGACAAGAATGGTCAAATAAACAGAGTTCACTCTCTGAGAAGCTTGAACTTTCTGAGAGTGACTCCCGCAACCTTGAGCTCACTAGCATCCTTGAGGGCAGCTAACTATTTTAACCAATGGTAGTGGAGATGGGACAAACCCTAATGACTGGGAAGCTTGAAGCCTTCGAGTCTCACGAGTGCTCCATTCCACAGCAGTGTGAGGACTTATGGACTACCATGTAACACGCTTCAATACATTTTACAAGAGATAATGTACCACGTGAGGCTAGGTAGACTTCCCATCTCTTATCATTTCTGTGTGTTTGGAGCCTTCACTGAAAATGATGACACAAGAGGGGAACAGGGAGTTAGATGACCAAGAAATGAGATAAAACTCAAAACAAAATATTTTTATTTTTGTTTTTTTTATTTTGGTTTATTGGGTTTCTCCAATTTAACACAGGTTTTGGAAGACTAAGAAGAGGCATGCATGGAGTCAACTAACTACCTGTATTCAGTAAGTATTTCATAAATGTCTATTAAATAAGTGAAGGTACAAATGGAAGCCCTCAGCCATCAGCTACTGAGGTCACAGGCTGTCCATGCACAAAGTCATCCAGCCTGGTTCCTGTGTGCTATAAGATCATACCATAAACATTATATATAGCACAAAATATACTGTGTTTTAGCAGCAGACAAAGGAAGAAAATAGGAGACCCAAGACTTAGTCTAAGCAGGAGTTGGCATAGCACACAGGCTGCTTGGTTCATGATTTTCTCATGTTCTTACTGAAGATTATGGATTATTTTAAAACGAGAGTAGGTAGGAAAGAGAAAAGTTCTCTCATTGACTCCAGAAAAAGGCAGCTGCAGTCTTGTATATGGAAAAAAAAAAAAGGTTTAAAATGAAGAAGGCGGATGTAATTTGAGACTCTTTTCCCCCAAAGTCCTTCCACTCCTATCACTCTGACCCCTCCATCTGCCTCAGCTGGACACACAGAACTGGCCCTGCTTATACCCAGCTTGCTCTGAAGACAGAGAAGAAAGACACATGGACACAGCTTGTTGAGCCTTGCCTGTGCCTCCAAAGTCCTGGAACAACACTCTCCTGCTGCGAGCTCCCTGGCAGGGGCAGGGGCTGTTTTTCACCATTTCTAAAGCCGGCCCTTCACTCAACAGCTGTGTTTGTTTACAGGCCTAGAAATGAGCACAAGACGCCTTGGCTTGATCCAGCAGGGTTTCTCTTCTGGCATCTCCCCCTGTAGACTACACAATGCATTGGTCTATGTAGCCCAGTTATAACTTGCCATCAATAGGAGCCAAGAGGGTGGATAGACAGAAGGCCACCATGTCTAGGAATCTGGTATTATTTACTTAAAATGCTATAGACAAACAGACAGGGTTTTTTTTCCTTTCAGTGGGGCCAAGGGCCGCACCTACAGTCACCATCCACACCTGTCCTTTGTTTACTATTGATGGGGTGACCCACTTCTCACACACCAAGGACAACTTGTGTCTCGCTGTGAAGTCTATCCAAGAGAACATGGATGTTGATGATCACAAACCATGCTCCTATATCTTACACACGATTCCTAGTAGCCAATAGCTTTGCACACGAAGCCTATCACCCTCTCTATATTTACGGTGACATAAGGATGAAATGAATGGCAGGAACCATGAAAGAAAAAGTGGGGCTGTTTCCCTGAAGTCCCTGTTTGGAAAAATACTTGTGTTTGCTTTTGGTTTGGGTATCTCTGATTCCCACAAGGATGCCTTCTCCCCAACGCTTTAAAATAAAAAAATAAGATGATTATTATTCTTTATTAAAATCAAAAGGCTTAACTTGGGTTTTGTTTAATGCCTTTATTTATTTATTTTTATTATCTTTTGGGGAAACGAGTTTTCTGTGTACCCTGGCTGTCCTGAAACTTGCTCTGTAGACCAGGCTAGCCTCAAATTCAGAGATCCACTTGCCACTGCCTCCCAAATGCTGGGATTATAGGCGTGTGCCACCACCGGGTGACTGGGTTTTTTAAAGGAGTACTAAGAATCCTCTTATAAAACTTCTGAGATCTCTTTTGTGTTATTCTTCCCCCGGGGGCTGACCACAAACACCAGAGGATGGACACACACACACACACACACACACACACACACACATGCACGCACGCACGCACACGCTAGAAAACCTTCTCCAGGTACAAGTCTCATTTTAAAGAAGAATACTTTGTACTTTAACACACATGCTTCTAAAACTTGGATCTGTGTTTCCAAGGCTCACAGAATTCTCTCTGTCTCTGCTAAGAGGTGAGAGGGGAAGGGCAAAGTCATGGCACTTCAGGGGCCAGGCAGAACACAGTGGCTAAACTGCAATTACACTGGGTGGGTTGTGTAGAAGGCTCCCTAAGTTCAAAGTGCACCTCAGCTACCTGTACTTCTGTGTCACATGTGAGTTCTTCACCAAGCCAACTCTCAAGATCCAGCCAGCATCCTATTTCCTAATCCCCTAAGGAGAAAGAGACTACGTGGATTGCAGCCCAGTGTTGATAGGACAAATTACAGGTTGACTATGCCTTATCCAAAACATTTGGGACCAAGTTTGGATTTTTCCCAACTGTGCAACATTCACAGATATATAATGAAATATCCTATGAATGAGACCCAGTTCTACATATGCAACTTATTTACATTCCCTGCACACTTGATTCACACTGCTGAGGGTGCAGGTGTCCAGTGCTTTGAGTATGCCTTTGTTTTGAGCCTGCCTTCCACACCAGGCCACGTATGGAATTTTCCACTTGTGTCTCCATGTGGATGTTCAAAACATTTTGGGTTTTGGAAGAATTTGGATTTCTGATTTTCAGATTAGGGATGTTCAACCTGTAGGGCCACTGGAAAAATACTTAAAATGTGTGGACAGCCACACTAGGACATGCGCCCTGTCACATCTTCTAAGTGATCTGGGGAATCCAAGCAGAGATGTCTCCATGTCCAGAGCTAGAAAGGAAATCAGGAAGCTGTGAAATACAACCGAGGTCCACATTTCTATAGAACGTATTAACTGTTTTACTAGCTAGCATTTAGAACATAATGATGTCGTTCATTTTTCTTTTGCATTTCTTTTTGCCCCTAATATGCTGTAAAACTCTAGGAGGGCAAGGCTTACTTGGAAAAAAAAAAAAAAAACTTTAACTCTACCACACTGTGTCTTAGCCATAGCAGGTGGGTGAGATAATTCAGCATTAAGGCAAAGGTCTACCTAGGAAGTCTCTGGCTAGACTTGGATGCTTCCTTGGAAAAATAACATTGACACATATACACGGTCTCATCTTAAGAAAGAAAAACTTCTTCCTATGACAAACCCAAGCTAAGCAAGACACAGGCCTCACCCGGGGTGGGGGTGGGGGTGGGGGGTGGAGTTTCAGACCAATGAAAAGCAAACAAATAAGAATTGATTGATCAAGGGGTTACAGACAGAATACTAAGGAGACTCGAGGAGACAGGAAGCTAGGGCCTGTGATGAAGATGTGAAGGTTTGAGGTTGAAGGCTGGCCAAGAGCCAGTGTTCAAACACACCTAAGACAACGAGAGACAGCCACACACAGGCAGTGTGCTCAGCTTACGACTTCAGTGTCTCTTTGACAACTGCCGAACTCCGAGAAATAACAAGGGTGACTGGGCCTACATCTGCAGTCCCCCTACTGTACTGTGACTTCCTTTGTTGTTAATTGATCACACTGAGGCTATTAGAAGATACAGCATGCCCTCCTCAACCTTAAGGAAAGAGATGCACTTAGAATTCTATGCTAAGATAAGAACTCGTGCTCTTTCTATCCAACTGCCCAATGATGGTACACCACTTGACCGGAAACTTACTATCTCGACCAGCCAAGAGCCCAAGGTCACAATGTTTTGATTGTCAAACAGGTTGTACATGGTGCAAATATATGACTTCAGAGGTGATTTCACAAACATTTTGGTAACAGTAATCTGACTCATAAACTCCAACACAGTCTAATGAAACAGCTGTGTATATAAGTAAGCCCAAGATAGTTCTGGAGAAAGGTTACATAGAAAAAGTATGAAATCAGAGTCTAAAGTTTGAGCCTTGAAGGGAATACTGCCTCACATTATAGCTTTATGTTCAATACAAGGCAGATCCACTTTTCAAACAAGATATGCCATTGCTGTTTGGACTAGGCACAATGGGATTTAATCATGAGAAAACAAATGTAGAAAGGCTTATATTGTATAAAGTTAACTGGATATATTCTACCCCCTGTAGCACTGAGCAAATGGAAGGTACCTGAGAGGCCCCACGAGACAGCCATATTTACTTCACAGAATTGTATATGCACATACACACACACACACACGTGTGTGTGTGTGTGTGTGTGTGTGTGTGTGTGTGTTCCTTGATTACCCCCTAACTTACTTTCTGAGAGGGTCTCTCACAAACTCGGAATCATTAGTTGGCTAGATCGTTTGGCCAGCAAAGCCAAGAGATCCTCCTGTCTGCCTTGCCAGTGCTGAGACTACAGGTATTCACAGCCATTCCCAGCTTCAAGTCAGAACCCAGATCTTCATGTTTGTGTGAGCACTTTACTGACCAGCATCTTCTCCAAGCCATTCAGAGAATTTCTTGAAATATTCAAGACTTTGATTTTGATTTTACCTACCAGACAGACCCTTCTTTTTACATGTGAAGTCACATAGTCCAGGACAATGAAGCAACTTCTCCCACATCATCCAGCAACAAAGACAAGATGGAGAGCGATCTGCCTTACTCTGACATATCTTCTCATCCATGTACAGATTGACAAGGATATCCCAGAAGTGGGTCAAAATAACTTATAATTCTATACTTTCGTTTGAGTTTCATGAGTTTATCATACCATATATTTTAAAGGTTTCATTTTTAAAATTAATTGAAAGCTGAGAGAGGTGGTGAACATCTCAAATTCTAGCACTCCAGAAGGTGAGACAAGAGGAATGCCAAAAGTTAAGGCCAGCCTGGGCAACATATAAGACCCTATCTCAAAAAAAAAAAAAAAATTATTTGGTTTATAATTTTTTTTTTTTTTTTTTTTTTTGGCTTTTCGAGACAGGGTTTCTCTATGTAGCCCTGGTTGTCCTGGAACTTACTGGTGACCAGGCTGGCCTCAAACTCAGAAATCCACCTGCTTCTGCCTCCCGAGTGCTGGGATTAAAGGCATGCACCACCACTGCCCGTACTTATTTCTTAAAAGCAGTCACAAAAGATATTTTATTTACTCAATATTTTTACTTGTTTTATATTTTAGGCTTTCAATTGTTTTCAGAGTTTTATCATGTAGCCCATGACTGTCTGAAACTTTGTATGTAGTATAGGCTGGCCTCAAATCTGAGAGTTTCCTGTCTCAGCTCTTCTAAATCCTAGGATTACAGGTATACATAGATTACATGTACCCAGCCATGAAAGTCTCTGAAATCTTATTGAAGCTAAGGGCGGGAGTACATACCTATAGTGGCAGCTACTCAGAAGCAAAAAGGTTCCTGGAGTTCAGGAAGTCAGGTCCAGCCTGAACAGCATAGCAAGACTTTGTCTCTAAGAAAAATGAAGAATATACCTTCTTCTCAGGACCTCATGGTGCCTTCTCCAAAACTGACCATATAATCGGTCACAAAACAGGCCTCAACAGATACAAGAAGACTGAAATAATCCCATGTATTCTATCAGATCTCCACGGACTAAGGCTAGTCTTCAATAATAACATAAACAATAGAAAGCCCACATACACATGGAAGCTGAACAGTACTCTACTCAATGATAACTTGGCCAAGAAAAAAATAAAGAAAGAAATTTTAGAGTTTAATGAAAATGAAACCACAACATATCCAGTCTTATGGGACACAATGAAAGCAGTGCTAAGAGGAAAACGCATAGCTCTGAGTGCCTCCAAAAAGAAACTGGAGAGAGCATACACTAGCAGCTTGACAGCACACCTGAAAGCTCTAGAACAAAAAGAAAGCAAATACACCTAAAAGGAGTAGACGGCAGGAAATAATCAAACTCAGAGCTGAAATCAACCAAGTAGAAACAAAAAGAACTATACAAAGAATCAACCAAACCAGGAGCTGGTTCTTTGAGAAAATCAACAAAATAGATAAACCCTTAGCCCGACTAACTAGAGGGCACAGAGTCAGTATGCTAATTAACAAGATCAGAAATGAAAAAGGAGACATAACAACAGAAACTGAGGAAATCCAAAAATCATCAGATCCTACGACAAAAGCCTATATTCAACAAAACTGGAAAATCTGGATGTAATGGACAATTTTCTAAACAAATATCAAATACCAAAGTTAAATGAAGATCAGATCAACCATCTAAAGAGTCCCATAACCCCTAAAAAATAGAAGCAGACATTAAAAGTCTCCCAACCAAAAAAAGCCCAGGACCAGATAGGTTTAGTGCAGAATTCTGTCAGACCTTCAAAGAAGACCTAATACCAATACTCTTCAAACTATTCCACAAAATAGAAACAGGGCATTTCCCCTCGATCAAGGGCAGCTGTGTATGAGGTGAGCACACAAATGCACATGAGCACATGAAAGGACAATGGAGGGGAGGGATAGCATTTGTGGTCATGTCCAAGGAAAGTTAGGATGGTAGAGTCGTGAGGACCAACCTGACTCCAAGCATCCTCTCTTGTTTGACAAGTGCCCAAGTGCCCGTGTAGCTGACCTCTCTAAAGCATCATTAAGCTTTCCTCTTTAGCCACCACCACTACAGCTCCATGACAGAAGTTAAAGTGAACATACAAGATGCCACAAGGTACTGCAGGGAAGAGAGCAGCTCTGTCTATCTTGTTTTAAATAGTCTTTGGTTGCAAGTCCTAGTTGGCAGTATGTGATTTTTTCTAAGACATGGATCTAGTATGGTCTTGCAAGGACCTAATAATAGAAGCCTGGACGAAGGTCTCAGATTTTTTGTCTTATTTTGTTTGGTTTGGTTTCATTTGGTTTGGTTTGGTTTTGAGACAGGGTTTCTCTGTACAGCCCTGGCTGTCCTGGAACTTGCTTTTTATGTAGACTAGACTGGCTTTGAACTCAGAGATCCTCCTACCTCTGCCTCCCAAGTGCTGGGACTAAAGGTGTGTACCACCACTCCCAGCTGAACATCTTTGGTTTTTTTAGAGAGTGTCTGGTGTTGGATATTAAGCCAAAGTTTGCTGAAGCTATTCCTGGTACTGCTCCCTATTTTAGCCTTGAGGGAGGATCTTTATTTATTCACACAGTTCTGCCTACAGAACTGGCACGTTGCTTATCAAAATTGTGGCGACTACTCAACCTGAACTCACATTCTCAGGAACTTCGAAAAGACACTAGACCACTGGGGATGGGGCATGGCCCGGTAGTGGGAGTCCTGGGCTCCATCCCAGCACCAGATTAAAAAACAAAAAAGGGGTTGGGATAAAGGAGGGACAGGTTCTGGTTCTGGTGTAGATTATGACAGGCAGGCTGAGTTGTAACTTGATACAGTAAGGAATGGAACATTCATGAAAATGGCATCTATCTACCTGGTACTCTTCCCGGGCAGTGGTGCCCTCCTGCACTGGCAGGAGTATAATATGCTATGATTCATTGTCCTAAAACTTTGATCTAGAAAAGAAGTCAGAGCTGGGGAGGGCACCACAAAGAAAACCTGTGCAGATCAGCTAAAGCAGGAATCTAACATCTGTGAACTTTTGACAGTGTCTATGTTAGTAGGGTTAAGGAGGCGACCAGCAATTACAACTAAGGACCATGTAGGGAAAACAGAGGAATGCTAAATGTGATATCCACCCTGCTTTGAAGTCCAGGGATATCTGGGGGCCTGCAAAAATCCAACATTCCTGCTGTGGGGAGATGAAGCTTAGGGTACATTGTGTAACACAGAAAACACTGACCGATTACTGGGCAGGGTGTGGAGACACGGGGGTGTTGCAGCGGGAAGGTGGGGAGAAAGCTGGAAATGAAGCAGGCCACATATCTGAAGCTAGTCTTGTTTTAGCATGGGACGTTTCCTTATCAAATGATCAAATGAAGGCTGGGATTTACAGGCACCAAATGCACCCGGTTAAATAGTGTCCTTCCGTGATTCATGTCCTTTTCAGAACCTCAGAATGTGGCATGATATAGGGACATGATCACAGTGTCTTCGGAGATATAATCAGTTCAGATAAGGCCAGACTAGAATGGGGTGGAGCCTTAATCCAATATCATAATGATCCTTTTATGAAAAGAGAGGCAGAAATGGGCCCAGGGAAGGCAGTGACAAGAGAGGTGGAGGTTGAAGTGATGTACACACAAACACACTCATGCCCAGGATTGACGGCCTTGTGGGAGGCGAGGAGAATGTCCTGTGACCTGTATCTCTAACAGGGTCCCTTGTGGCACACTTGCTACAGCTCCATAGGCCGTGCTCATTCACACAGCCCTCATGGTGAATACACTTCAATGAGCAATCACTATTTTCTTTTCCTCTTCTTCCTCTTGTGTCCTAGCTCTTCCATCTCGGAAAGTGCCGAGTAGAGAGGTCAGTGGGTAGCTGGGGTAAAGTTACTCCTTTCAGAGAGACAGCAATCACCAGGGACCATTAGGTCAATCAAATAGCAGGTGTCTGACTGAGGTCTGGACTGACTTTAATAATGGTTGCTTAGAATGCCCTGAGAGCTTTTTAATATCTAAAACTACTTTGGACTCAAACCAGAAAGTTTTTTAAGATCAGTAGGACTCTGACCATATATAATGGGGAATTGTGCTGGTTCTGTGCTTGCTTGCTTCTGCTGCACCATCAAAGCCAACTCTTGGCTGACCCAACCAGTGTTTTGGTCTCTTGAGCTAGCTGGAGCTGTTTGCTATGCCCAGAGACTAATACCCTGGCAGTCCTTTGGCACTGCAGAAGGTACAGTAAAGAAGAAAGTAGGAAGCAGGATGGTGGGAAAAAGAGTATGTGTGGGAGTAACTGTGGTGTTTTGAATATGCTGGCCCCCCGGGGGATGGCACTATTGGGAGGTGTGGCCTTGTTGGAGTGGGTGTGGCCTTGTTGGAGGCTATGTGTCACTGTGGGCATGGGCTTTAATACCCTTGTCCTAGCCGCTTGGAAGTCAGTCTTCTCCTATTTGCTTTTTGAATGAGATTTAGAACTCTCAGCAACTCCTGCACCATGCCTGCCTGGATGCTGCCATGCTCACACCTTGATGATAATGGACTGAACCTCTGAACCTGCTGTAAGCCAGCCCCAATTAAACACTGTCTTTATAAGCGTTGTCTTGGTCACAGTGTCTGTTCGCAGCAGTGAAACCCTACCTGAGACAGTTGTGTTCCACATAGGTATACTATGCTGCTGTTCTGAGTCCACATTCAAATCACCATCACAGCCCTGCAAGGATGCTGCATGCAGGGCCACGTCCACATCTGGCCCGTGTTTGCCCGCAGCTTCCTCTGCTCCACAGTGCCAACTCCATACCCATGAGTACCAAAAGAAATTTCTTGAAGCTCTAGATCCCTTACATGAAAAACTAAATAGCATTTCAATTATTCCCTTACAAAGGAAAAACAAAAAAAAAAAAAAAAAACTAGGGCTAGCTAACAAGGTGGCCTTGTGGGTAAAGCTACCTGATACCAAGCCTGACAACCTGAGACCAATTCACAGAGACCATACGATAGACTGAATTGACTCCTGCAAGTTGTCCTCTGACCTCCACACCCACTGTGGTACACACAGCCACACAAACATAGACACATAAACATTTATGGTATAAATTAAAATGTAATTTAAAAATGTATTGAATTCCATAATCAAAACCACACATATTTAGAACATCAGATAATTCTACTTACACATTTGTCTATTAGGATTTGCTGTGGTTTGAATATGGTTTGACCTAGCAAAAGTCATACATGAGCCTCAAGTGCCCACTGTCATAGCAATGCATTTGGAGGACTATTTAGAGGCACCCCATGGATGGACCCATGTTCTCTTTCAGAGTCAGATTTCATACTCTTAAGAGTGGGTTAGAAAAAAAAAATGCCAGGCGTGGTGGCACACACCTTTAATCCCAGCATTTAGGAGGCAGAGGCAGGTGGATTTCTGAGTTCAAGGCCAGCCTGGTCTACAGAGTGAGTTCCAGAACAGCCAGGGCTATACAGAGAAACCCTGTCTCGAAAAACCAAAAAAAAAAAAAAAAAAAAAAAAAAGCATACAAATCAAACATTTATTGATAATATACCATAAAGAAATTTACTTTAAAATAATTCTTTAGTAGACACATACCTTTATAATTTACTAAAGACAAAAGATAAAAGTGTTTGTTTTTTTACATAATGAACTAAGTCTCCAGTAGCGAGGGGGAGGGGTTGAAGGGGAAGGGAAGTCTCTAAAACATACTTTGAAAATGCCAGAATAATATCTAATACTTTGTGTGCTATTTTAAAATGTGAAGAATTTACATAAGAACTGTTGGCTGAATGCTTAATACCACAGGACACAGAGCCTTGTCAAAATATATCAATACGTTGATTTTATACTTATATTTTGATTGTATATGAGAATGACACCTCACATAAACACATTGTACAAAATGGCAGAAATACGTCTAGGGGCATTTCAGAAATGGTTGGAAATTTTTCTTGATTCCTGGCCAAAATTAATTTCACTTTTTTCCTTTAAGTGAATCTCAAGTCAGCAGCTGAAGACAGCAATTTTTAAAATCAAGCATTCTAACACAACGATGTATCAATTTGGTACTTGCGTGCTGAGGACTGATGGGAGAAAAATATTGTCTTTGTTTCATATAATTAAATCCTTATGTTTCTATAAAACCAGAAAACTTAGTGTGTGCAGTAAAGACACTACACTTTGTAATAGACAGTAGTCAAGAATATGAGCTAATACACATCCGGAAGTGTTGCCAGTATTGTGATGGCAAGTGCAATATACCCTTAGGTCTGCTGTGTGTCTGGCACCAAGTCTACTGTGAAGTCGCACAAGGTAACATGGGTGGATACTGCCAGGAACTCCTCGGTTTCATTACACACTTGGTTTCAAATGTTGGTTGCTGCTGCCCTTTCAGAAACCGTTCATCTTTGTCAAATTTTCTGTGACTCCCACGAAGAGTTTGTGTGTGACCCAGTATGGGGGTCACAACCCTCAGTTTCAGAAGCCAATCACGGATCAAGACGTTTTAGAAGGGCGAAGAGCTTCTCAACTGAGCAGAAAGCTATGAAATATCACAGTACAAAACTGGACAGGATCTTTGTCAAGTGCTAAGCCTTACATACCTGGAACTGTCTAAAAGACTGACATGTATGATCGTCACCCTAAGACCTGCAGTGAGGTCTTGAGGTGAGGTGAGGTGAGGCGAGGTGAGGTGGAGGCTGGTTCCTTCAAAGAGCCCCTTGGATCATCCCAAGCCTCTCTGCACCACTGCCTTGCTATCAGTTGCTCCCTCAGGGACCCATGTGAGCCATCATGAAAAGCAGTCTCACTTGAGGAACCAAGAAAAACATCTTACATTATAGTTTTATAAAGTCCAAAAGAAAACTTGCATCTTCCAGAGGAGAAGCCTGAGTACCTTTCTGGTGGCCAGCTCTTCAGTAACTGGTCACAGAAGTAACTCCATTGGACAGAAGCCAGGTCTAATTCTGTGACCATTAAAGCTCTTAGCATGCTACGATTGCGCCACAGAGATCTGTAAACGTGATTTAATAATGTATCTATGTAATCCAGAGTGCCAGATCCTTCTAGCCTTTGTAGAGACAAAGAATATATGTATCAGCCCAAGCATATACCCTGAAATAGCTGCCATTCTGCTCATAGCTTTTAAGGTAAAGTACTATTTTCTAGAGTAACAGAGAAGTAAAAGAACGCTTAAGTTGCCAAAGGCTCATTTCTTAAGATTTTTTTTTTCAGTGTCTTTTGGAAGTTTCCAATTAAAATGGTCGTAGTGTCTACTACATTTTAGTTAGGGAGCCCCACGAGGCTGATCTGAGCTCTGCATCTTAGCCAAAGGAACGGACTTTGAAGTTCTCAAGTCAATTTCTTCTTTGACCAATTTGGCAGTGTGACTGGTTGAGCCTGCAGGTAGTCCAGTAAGCACTCTTGGTAAAATGTTCATTTTTATGGTGTTGGCTTCCACTTAAACATCGGGGGTGGGGGGGGGGGGGGGGAGGAGGCAATACCACTTGGTCCAGTCTGCCTTTCAGCTGCATCAAAGGCTGATGCTCAATGTGGCTGAGAAGAGTAATCCAGCAACAGTCCCAGCTTTGGATTGCAGCCAGCGAGGAGGTTGCAAACGTCAGACTCGGTTCAGGGGCATCCCATGTGGCTCCCCCACCCTCGCAGCTAAGAAGCAAGGTAGAGGGGACTCGATCTGGAGCTCAGAACTGGGGCAGAGGGGGAGCTAGGTGAGGAGGTTATCTGACACTTCACCTCCAAGTATTTGATGGCCATGGAAACCAGACTTGAAAAGAAACGGTAGCCAAGTTATTAGAAAATTTGCCATTTTTAATCTTTCAAATAAAGAATGTTCGCTTTGTACTCTTAAAACAGGGAAATGAAATGTCAAAGAGGCTTTTGGTTTAAAAAATAAAAAAAAAAATTCATGTTCCAGAATCCACTGGAAAAAAATTTCAAATATACCTAGTCAAGGTCAGTATACTTTACAGTTCATTACATCTTTAAAAGGCAGGTGAAACATAAGTGAACTGTCCTAGAAAAATTTAAAAACTTATTGTTATAAAAGCTACTGTGGGAATCCCATGCTGAATCATTGCATTGTATGACTTTAGAAACTCAAAAAAAAAAAAAAAAAAAAAAAAAAAAAAAAAAAAAAGCAAAAGACCAGCTCGACTTTCGGTTTCAGAACCCCTCTGCTTCCTCATCCTGCCTTATCATTTCCGAATTGATATATGTCCAAATATATTTCTGTCCTGGTACCTGCTACAGTGCCGAGGCCCCGTGTCTCAGCAGAGCAGCCTGTTATTTTTAAAAACAAAAATCTCAGCTCTTTGATTTTTACCAATAAAAGACTCGGGAGCCAGGTCCTAGGTTGAAAACTTGCTAGCTCAGAAAGGCAGAGAAAGCACCCAGCTGACCTTCCTATGATGATGTCCCAAAGGGTTAAAGCTCCGTCTCAGTCTGCCTGCTATCCTAAATACCCTTCAACTCAATGTCCCTCCATGCCACACTCCCTCTCACCCTCCCTCTCACCCTCCCTCTCACCAGGTTGCTTGCTCCACCTCTTGACCTATCCTTGACTTCATAACTCTTGTTTAAAGAAAGCTTTTGGGTTCGTGTGTGCTAAGGCTGAGCCACACCACAACAAGAAATAGGTTTTTTTTTCCCCCAGTTCACAATCTCAGGGCTCACAATGTCATCAAAAATCTTGTAACAGCAGCCCTTCCCTGCTTAACCACCTGCTTGCAGAAGAATATGGCCTTGGGATTTTACTGTCATTGTGACCCATCTAGGCAGCTAGCACATAGTAAGCCCTCAGTATTAACTGGAACAGGGTATATTAAACATTTAAACTGGTAGCTATGTTTAGATCTGTAATGTTCTCCAAAGGCCCATCTGTCAGAGGCTACATATATACAGAAGGAACACCGAAGTGACTCGGCATGGCATTTGTGTGTGTGTGTGTGTGTGTGTGTGTGTGTGTGTGTGTGTGTGTAGGGGTATGCTTTTAAATGTATTACTATATATGCTTTTCAACATATATTTGTAACTATGATAAAGAAAAAGAAGTCACGGTTTTGAGAGGGGCACCTGGGAGGGGCTGGATGGAGGAGAGAGTGGAAATGACTACATTTTAATTGTTTTAATTACATGTTATATTGAACCCATATGTACAACCCAGTATGATATGTAGAAATGAGAACAAGAAAGGCTAAATGTTAATGAGGAAGGCAGGACAGAGTGCAGGTGGTCGATGTGAGTTACGAAGAAGTTGTAAAGAAATGCTTTTCTAATTGTAACTCTATCATAGACCTTTAGGGTGATGGGTGAACGCATTAAAAATATAACTGAAGCCAAGCTTGGTAATGCATGCCCTTACTCCCAGTGCTTGGTGGGGTGAAGACAGGCAATGTCTCTGTGAGTTCAAAGCCAGCCTGGAAACACTGTCTCAGAACAAATATATTCAGTGGTGAAAATGTATCTCCAATGGGAAGCTCCACAGTTTCTATTCCAAAGGCCTTTTCTACACCTGTATAGGAAATGGATAGACTGTGACTCTGGTTAATTTAGGTGTGTGTGGGGGGGTTGTTTTGTAATTTTTAGTAAAAAGTTAATAAAAATTGAAATAAATAAAAAAATTTAAATAAAGAGTAGTAAGGCTTACTGGAAGGAAGCTCCATAGGTGGGGTGTGTCTTTATGATGTGTACTGGGCCCCTTCCCCTTGCTTTTCAACTTCCAGGTAGCCATGAGATAAACATGCTGCTTCCTTACACCCAAAGCAAACACTAACTGACTGGAACTGACCCCCACAACTGTGAGCCAAAATAACTCTTTCCCCTTTTACATATTATGAATGCCAGAGGTATTGCAAATAATTATGTTCACTGGAGTTTCTCTCTAGGAAATGCAGAGAGACTATTTATTGTAAAGTTGCAGCAATGAGAAAAGAAATGAACACAAACATCAAGCAGATGTAGAAACAAGATCAAACAGGAAAGAGGATGAGAAAATAAGATGTGGTTAAGTCAGGTCCACTAATTTTTTTTTACAGCTATAGTCAAATACCTACAAGAAGTAACTTAAGAGAACGATTATTCTAGCTCATTTTGAGGGGGCAGACTCTACCGTAGCAAGGCAGAAACAGATGTGGGAGCACGAGGCAGCTGGTCATGTGTATCCACATCCAGGTGAAGGATAAGGGACCACTGGTGTCCTGCCCCCTTTTTCCCATTTCCCTCCATCTGGGACCCTAGTCCATGGGGCAATGCTACCCACATTCAGGGTGGACCTTCCTCTCCAAGGGCATTCCCGAGACACAAGTCTGGAAACATCCTCAAGGACATGTGTACTCTTGGGCCTCAAGAAAGCCCTAGGCATGCCTTAATCTAGTCAAGTTGGCAAAATCAACAAGTAGACAGATACATGTCAGATGATAAACAGAGGTTTTTATACCCTGTGGAAGTATGTCATCCAGCAAAGGTGCCATCCTTCACTAGGGCAAACAAAAGCTCCTTAGGAAAAACTCCTGAGCTTTGAGTTCCAAAGAGCACACATCACTGCAGATTAGCTACCCTGTCTATGCAGGGATTTTGTCTAGCTTGATCACAGGTGCTGTGGACTTATAATACAGGGTAGATATGATCCTATTTCATTGTCTGTCTGTATATATGTGTGTGTATGTACATATATATATATGTATATGTATATATTACATATGTATATGAAAGTGTCAAAAATAAAGAAAAAATCCCAGTGTATCTTACTAATAAAACAATTATCAATTTGTGTCTTGTATCCTAGAAATTGTTAGATTATATTTGTCATTAATAAAAGCATACCAGGCCCTATTAAATAATCTTAAGAAATGTAATTGTATCACTTCAACAGAGGTAGAGATTCAGTGGGTCCTCAGTGGTTGCTTTTCACAGGTGAAGTGTGCAGTAGTTAATGAACAGCAACAGAAAGTTCTAGACCCTCATAATGAAATGTAGCATTCACAAATGTGTCGATGTGAGAGTACAAATGTGGTTCAGGATGAGCATTCATACTCTGAAAATCCAATGTGTCTTCTGAACTGCCCCCACCAGAGAGAGAGAGAGAGAGAGAGAGAGAGAGAGAGAGAGAGAGAGAGA
>JADRCD010223503.1:23791-40108 GCA_019843815.1 Montemys delectorum
TGTGTGTGTGTGTGTGTGTGTGTGTGTGTGTGTGTGTGTGTGTGTGTATGTGTGTGTGTAGGGTGGGGAAGACTGGAAGTTAAATCCAGAGCCAAAGTATGCTAGAAAGTTCACTACTACTGAACTGCACAGCAAGACTGATAATTTGAAACCTGTAGGCAGGAAATGAGACCACAAGAGGGAAACTATATCATGTAAATCTGCTTCCCACACACAAATCATTTTAAATACTACAACAACATGTGAGGAAGGCTGAGTCAGGGGGATTAGGAGTTTGAGGGCAGTTTGGCTATATAGCAAGGCCCTGTTTTTAAAGAGAAAGAGAAATAAATAAAATGTTGAATAAGTAACCTTCAGCATATGGGTATAGGTATATATGAAACACACTAATGAATTTTGTCTTTAAACTTGGGCATATACTCAGCCTACCTCGTTATGCTTATGGAAATAGTGCCCCCAAAATTCTAATGTCCAAAGCGCTTTCTATCCCATGTGTCTTAGCCAAGGGATAGGCAATAGTAGAGGCTTTTCAGTCTTTCTAAGATTGCTGATTGTCTAAAAGAATATTCAAGAACACAGGAGTCTCGGGACTGTTTTAAATTCCTCTTCACCTGATTTCAGGATCGAGGCACCTTCAAAACAGAGCAGCGCTCTAGTCGTAGACTGTGAGATCCGAGAAAGCCGTGGGACTGTGGGATTGTGGAAGTGTGGAATGTTAAGCTTCCAGGTCACTGGAATGGTTCTCAGTGAATGATCACTATTCAGACATTAGCAGTGAATCTCAGTGGTTCCATGTGGATTAGTTCAATAACAGCAAACATCATCCCCAACCCGGGCTTAAGCCTGCTGTAGACTCTGACCTAACTCACGGGGTCTTCATGGTACCCACAGCTAGCGCAGCCCAGACATTCTGCTCTATTTTATGGGACACTGGCATAGCCCTTGAACTTATAAGTGCCTTTCATTATCTGTTCACATTCCAGAAATTGCAAAATGTGTAAGTCTCCCAGAAGAACTTTAAGACAAACAGGAACCACTTGAGGTTTTCCAGTTTTCTGTGGGATGCTTCCCCGCACTCAGCATAAGATGCTGACGTGCTAAATGATTTAACCAGCAAGAAGCACGAAGGCTTTGTTTTATGTGGCTGCTTATTGCAAACAAGTGTAATAAAATACTTTACAACTACTGAGTGCTTGAAACGTACTATGTGCCGTGATGACCGCCTTACGTGTAATAGTTTTCTCTTTCCTCTTAGGAAGTAATGGTGTTGAGGCAGGAGCTAACTATGTAGACCAGGCTAACCTTGAACTCAAGATCCATCTGCCTCAGCCTTCTAAGTGCTGAGACAGTAGGCACGCACCACCATCTCTGACTCTATGCAGTATTTCAATCGACCTTGGCAGCTGCCTTGACCACTACATGCATTTTCCATTTTTTTGGGTAACAAATGGAAGCCCAGAGAAGGAAATCTGCCTTAAGCCACACCACCTTAGGAGCTAAGTTCATATTCTTGCTATTATTTAGTTTTAATTTCATTATCATCAACTTAGTTTGACAATCGTAGCTAGACTTAGAAGTCAGGAATCAAAAGGACCCCAGCAAGAATGAAGGAAAGCAACTAGGGCAGAGCCGCGCTCTCCAGCGCAATGGAAGGAATGGATGGCCTGATTATTTAAAAAAAAAAAAAAAAAAAAAAGACACAGAGGAATTGCAGAGGGCAGTGTGGGGGAGGGGCAGAAAAATCACAAAGTAAACGATGCCTGGATTCAGCTGTCACAGTGAGATCATGTCTTTGTGTGCTAACTAGGAATTTAACCTAAAAATCCAGTAGAGTATGCAGAGAGAAAGAGATAAAATGAAAGTCAGATGTATTAGCACTTTCCAGTTGGCAGTGCTGACCTGGCTGATTCTTCGCACTAGACAGTGTTCGCCATACACACACTCTCCTCCACCGTCCCAGGGATCACATGCTCACCCACCCACTGAGTATTGGTGCCGATGAGAACTTGAGACTTTAGGGGTCATCTCTTCAGCATCTGCCATGTGCTTTACAGAATGACGTCCTCAGCACGGAATGTCATACTGTTACGCGCCATTGCAGCACGTGAAGTCACCTCCAGCGCACACTCATCCTGGGATGTTTCTGCAAAAGCAGGATCCCTGGCAACCAACTCATATTCTCCAGTCTTGAGGACCCAAAGGTTTTTTTTTTTTTTTTTTTTCTGTCTTTGAAACTTGGCACACAGATCAAGGGAGAAGCTACCAAGGAGCTCACAACCAATGCTGATGTTGAAAACATGGCGACGTTGGCCATGGCTGATAGTAGGCAGTCTCAGGTGACGGCAGCTTATTCCAAGCCCAGTGAACAGGCTAATTCAAGGACCTTCACTCCAACAACTGCAGCCCTTCCAGAAACACCTACCAGCTTAGACTATTCGAATGAAGCAATGCCACAAGAACATACCCTGCCCCGATGACACCACTATCCATTTTCATGGCTGTCTTCACAAACCCAGCAACTCATGGTGACACAAATTTATCCTCTCCCACTTCTGTAAGAGAAAAGCCCCACAGGTCTACTGGGCTGACGTCGAGATGTCAGACATCTCTGCACTCAGTCCCCTCCGGGGTGCTACAGGGAGGATCTGGTTTCCCTGCTCATTTATCCTGCAAGGAGAATTGAGCCCCCTCATGGCTACAAGACTGTGACCCCCATCTTTGCTAGCTGTCAGCTCAAGGCTGTTTCCAGCTTCTTGAGATCATAGAGTTCGGTTCACAGACCATGCCTGTCTTGTCTCTTCTTCCATAGAACCGGACTCTTCTGACTTTCTCCTCTGTTTGGAAGGGCCCTGTGAAGGGATAGTTCAGAAAAACATCCCCGTTTGGAAGTCAGCTCTTCAATAATCCTAATTTGCTTCGCCACATAAGGTAACACAGTCACAGAGAGTCACAGATATTGACACCAGCAATAAAGATCAAGAGATCAAAATCCCGCTTGCAGAAAACACCCACCTCAGCTGTTGTTATGGTTAGGGTAGTACCCTACTAAGTACCCTGCTGAGAGGCACAAATGTTGAAGGTTTGGTTCCCAAAGCAGCTGGGTTCAGAGCCAAGGCTTTGCAAAGTGATGGGACCGGGAGAGCTTTGAGTTTAGTAATGCATTATCCTTTTGTGGAGTCACGTGACTGCATCATTGGAAGGAAGGACAAAGCAGGAAGTAAGGCCTACTTGGTGGAAGTAGCTCACTGGAAGCGTACCCCTGGAAAGCTTTATCTTGTCACCAACCCCTTCCTGTTTTTCTTCCTTCTGCTTCCTTGTGGCCATGAAGTGAGTAGTCTCCGTCACCTGCTTCAGCCGCCGGGACATGCCTTACCTCAGAGCCAAACCAGGGAACCACTGAATGAAACTTCTAAGACTGACTGACCATAAGCTAACATAAATCTCTCCTCCCCATGCATCGATTCTCTCAGGCAGTTGTTACAGCGATACAACGTCTAATGTAAGTATCTAGATTTCTCTACACCACTTCTCTCCTACATACGTGGTTGTCCTCAGTTTTGTATGCCAAAGTAATGAAGTTTTTGGGAACTGCACCCTGTAAACAAAACCTGCAGAGGAGTGCACATGCGTGGGTGTGATTAATTGGAGAGGTACAAATGAATGTTCTCAGTTGTCATTTCACATCGCCCTGTTTCAGTTGGCACTGGTGGATCCCAGCCCTTGGAGACAGTACCTGGCTTCCACCATACCTCAGGCAGGTGTGGGCTGGGCAACAGAGTTGGGAGCAAGCCAGACAGAAAATGAGGCTGAATTTCAGTTCAGCCAATTAGCAGCCTGTGAAAGAGTCCTAGCATGCTGAAGTCTCCTTGTGGGCCAATTAGCTTCACGATGAGGATAGTCTCTGCACCTTGACCACAGATGCCAGTTCTAAGCAACCAGCTCCCAAGTGGGTCTTTTTAATAGTAGGGAGAAACAAAGGGGACAGTGCCAGGAAGCCGTCTGTTTAAATCAGAACTCAACAGATATTATTACTTACTGGAATGACAACTTTTTCCACAGGTTCCAATCTCCTGGATGTTAGTCACAAATTCATCACCTAATTTTGCCTACTTGATTAAAACATTCTAAATGTAGTTACAGGAAAGTTAAAAAAAAAAAAAGGCAAACTATTGTAAATTTTCAAAAGGACACAGTCCAACATTGCAAATAAAGTTTTAAACTGGGGGTGGAGCAAGGAAGCAATCTAGACAACTGAAGAAAAAACAAAACAAAACAAACAAACAAAAAAACCTAATGTCCTAGCTAATGTCTCCAGTTCCTGGCTTTCTTCATTTTCCTTCCAGAAACATCTTCTACCTTCATACCCCCTCCGTTTCACAGTCTTACTGAAGGGGTCATAGTTTCTCCCTGCCTACAGAACAGAATCTAGGATGCTCAGGCTTGCTTGCACATTACCCAACCTGTCTCAGCTTGCCTTTGCCATCTTTCCCCCACCTGCCTCATGCCACAGCTCACCCTGGGAACCAGGCCCCTGAGATCGCTTGCCATTCCCAAACCCCTACTGCCACGGTCCCTGGTGTATTCCTGAGGCAGCCTTCCTCCTGTGCCCTCATCTTCCAGCAGAAACCCATCTTTTCTTCCCACACTCAGCCTGAATGTCATGTGCCTCCCCACCTCGTCCATTAAATAACCACACCCTCTGGATGCTCCTGGGACATTCCAGCCTTACCTCAATACAAACACCAACATGTGTCTCTGAGGTCAGAGTCAGTTCAATTTACCTGCCGCCCTCTCTCAAACCAGTGATTTTTGCATCCTCAACTTGATCCCTCCCTACGATAGCTAAGACCAACCCAATCATATTGGTACAACCAGAATAAAACTATCATAAACAATACAGAAGCCACTCCATGAACTTGAGAAATACTCTCTTCATGCTAGAACTGTGGTTCCATTTGGCTAGGGAAACACTGTTGCTACACCTTTTGGAGTATAAGCTTTGTGATGGCAGGGTCTATGTCCTGTCTTCCTCGTTGGTACTTGACATCCTTCTCTAAGCATGGGTATCACTGACTTACGATGGTTGATATATACACACCTTGATAAATACATCTTAGGTTTAAGAATCCTAAGCTGACAGCGCACTGAATGCACGTCACCTCCCAACTCAGCTGAACATCCCAGCACACTACAGAATTGTAGGTTGTCACCCCTTGTGGTCACGAAGCAGTGAGGAGCACAGGCCCACCATTGCCACTGGCACTGCCAAATGCGCACTGCCAAATGCACACTGCCAGCTTGGGCGAGAATCCAAAATCAATATCCTGGGTATGACGTCTCTAAAGTATGAACTGATTTTTATACCAGTATAAGGTAGAAAACTTTGAAGTCAAACCATCCTGGATCCTATGAGACCTTTTGTGCGTTATATCCACCATAACTGTAAAAGAAATTAGTAACAGTTGAATACAGTTCCTCATGTTGTAGTGACCCCCCCCACCATAAATTTATTTCTGTTGCTACTTTATTACTGTAATTTTGCTACTGTTGTGAATCATAATGTAAATATCTGTGTTTTCTGATGGTCTTAGGCAACCTCTGTGAAAGGGTCACTTGACCCCCCAAAGGGATCTTGACTCACAGGGTCCATTGCTCCAGAGGACACTAGACCAAAAGCTGTCATGTTCCAGGGTTGGTACTTGGAAGTGGGATAGCTTACCCTTTCCCTATTCTGTGAGCTATTCTTTGAGGAAAAGCTCCCAGGTTGACCCTAGCTGGAGCACCAACAGGAGACCCACAGTGTTGCCTAGAAGAATCACAAGATAGACACACTCCACCCCTGCAATGAAAGGAGCCTCAGAAGGGAGAGGCAGCAAGGGGGGGGGGGGCGGTAAATCCTAAATTGAGTGACTCCTAAACCATCCACATCCAAGATGGCAAGCAACCTCAAGGAACCTTCTAGGGGATAGTAGTGCTATGTATCTGAACAGGAATATGGGTTGCACAGATGTACATATGTATCAAAATCCATCAAATGGCAAACAAAAAACAGAAAAACAAAACAAACCCCTCATATTCCATGTAAGCACTGAATCTTAATGACACAGAAGGAGCAGTTCTGTGAGGACCCTATACTAGTGTCTATACATTCATTTTTAAACGCATCAAGAAATAAAAGATGGGTTGACATGAATAAAGGCATGACTAAACGGATTAGAATGGGTGTGTGGCCACAGGTGATGGTAGATGACCCTAAGTGCCAGGCTCGAGAGCATCCCTGTCTTTCTGTAGGCTTGAAACTTCTCATGATCAAAATAAATGATGGGAAATTTAAAAGGTGCAACCCAACTTGGAATTTGGTCCCTCCCAAAAAATACTGTGGAAGCCCCACACTTTGAGGAGTCACTATGAAGGAAGCCAGGAATTTATTACAGAGTTGTAAACAAAAAGCACTTAGGTAAGAGTTTGGTGAAACACGTTTGCCATCCAGTCGGAACAAACATGTCCTCAAGCTGACCTTCGAGAGTCATGGAAAGAACTTCCTCATCCCAGCGAAATGATCTGGTGACATACTTTATTTTTGTAGTGTCAACAGAGCTATCCCAGTAGTCTGTGTGGTTAGTGGCATTAGGTGGCACCTCAGGATAACCTTCAATTCTGAGTTCAACTTTCTGTGAGCCAGATCCGAAACTCCTGAAGTGCTGTGAAAATATAACACTGGAGGAGAGGAGAAGGCACTTGCACCCTTGCTGATGAGGAAGTATTTAAATTAGCCTGAAGCAGCTGTGGGAGGAGCACCGTGGTGGAGTACCGGTCTATTTCTCCAGGCCTGGGTTAAAAGGTCAAAGGGATGATCCATCTTTTTGTTCTAGAAGGGGCCACCCCACATCTTCCAACACTGAAGGGTGCCATGACTAGATTGCATCCTACAGACACAAGACGAATGGTTCTAGTAAGAGCCTACCGGCTAGAAAAAGTAACCACATATGTGTCAAAGGCCAAGACAAGTGAACCTTGAAATCAGTGAATCAGCACCACATCCATCAGTACTTGTTGTGAAGTGCAAGCAAGAATTAAAAATGAAAAAAAAAAAAAAAAAAAAAAAACCATACAAAGCTACTGCTTTGGAGTGGGAGGATGTAAGGAGCACATACCATCCAGAATCTTTCCCCTGTGCATCACACATTCTAAAAGCATGAAATGCCTGGGATAGCCTGGGAGTTCATATACTCGGCTTATGTAAAGTCCTGGAGTTCATGCCTGGCACCAAAACCAGTCAAAATAGACAAGATTATCACTTTATAGGACTTACAAACATGGGAATGGAACTGCTTTCATATCTTCCTTCCATTCCATTTCCAAATCGATCGGTGGAAGGCATCTGGATTTACTACTATGTCAGCTCCATCTCTCTGCCTCTTCCTTTTCTCCATCCTAACCCTAACACCTGTCCTAGAGATGTGAGTGTTCACACCAAATAGACTCTGATAGAAAGAGAGAAAGGCTAAGTGGAAGAAGAAGGAGAAGGAGGAGGAGGAGGGGGAGGAGGAGGAGGAGGAGGGGGAGGAGGAGGAGGAGGAGGAGGAGGAGGAAGAGGAGGAGAAGGAGAATAGGAGGAGGAGGAGGAAAGGAGGAGGAGGAGGAGAAGGAGGAGGAGAATAGGAGGAGGAGGAGGAGGAGAAGAGGAGGAGGAGGAGGAAGGAGAAGTCTCCTTCCCAAGACCTACCTGTTTCATTAGAGATTATTTAAGTGCTGAAAGGTTGGTTAATTTTAAGCACTTTATAACAGCCTATAAAATGAGAAGCATCACATCTTGCCTGGGCTTACTCTCATTTAACATATTTTTCCAACCTATTTGGACACACTCTCACTCGCTGAAGTTCCATTTCTGGACTGGCTTCTATGAGCTCGAATTCTGCCCGATTCCTTTCACCAACAGTCTGGAAATAGCACAGAGGCAATAATGCACATCTGTTTCAGGTACCCAACCAAGAGACCACCCATCCCCCGCCCCGCCCCCCGCCCCACCCCACCCCCCGCCCCAGCCCAGCCCCCAGTAGGGGCATCTCAATCCTGCTTAAGGCTTTGATCTGTTTTCAGGTTTTTAACGTTCCCTGATGCCTGGTGGAGAGCTAAGTGACTCTGCTTCAATAGACAGTATGTCACCCCTCAACCCCTTACATAAACAGAATGTCTAACACCTTTACAACACAAGCCAAGCGAGCCTAAAGCTGAGGCAGACAAGATAAGTATTTGTATCTACTCCTATGGGAGCCATGCCTGTTTGCCAGCGAATTTTCTGCCCAGCACAAGCAGGGGATTTAAAGAGAGAGACCTGCTGGCAACTTCTGACGCCTATGAATATTTAACTAAAGTCATAGTGATAACAGTTGGAAGGAAAATAGTGTTACTTCTTCCTGGAGACTGTTTTTTCAACCATGTAGACAGTTCTTGAAGAGAGGCAATTTTTTTTTAAACTTTTGTTTTGTTTTGTTTGTTTGTTTTGTTTTTTTTGTTTTTTTTTTTCGAGACAGGGTTTGTCTGTATAGCCCTGGCTGTCCTGGAACTCACTCTGTAGACCAGGCTGGCCTCAAACTCAGAAATCCACCTGCCTCTGCCTCCCAAGTGCTGGGATTAAAGGCGTGTGCCACCACTGCCTGGCTCTTTTTTTTTTTTTTTTTAAATATAGCAGTTGCTGTGTCCAGAATCGAACCCACACCTCCCCTCTCTGCACATAGATATCACTTTTCAACTTACAGTTTTGCCATTAGGACATTTGGCTTTACTTGTGAAGAGAGAAAAGACAAAGACAGCAGCGTTTACTACTGCATTGTTAGAGAGCCTAACCTACTCATCAGTGTTCATAGGTACCAACTCAGTTACCACCATGCTAAGTATGTGGGAAGAGAGACAGGCCAAAGAAGAGTGAAACTTAGATAAAATGGCTGGGGATTTAGCTCAGTGAGTGGTAGAGCACTTCTCTGATATGCCCAAGGCTCTGAGATTGACCCCCAGCAACCACAAACAAACAAAACTTAGAAGATGGCCATCAGAGGAATTGGACTAGTTCATGTCACCGACGAGTGGCAGAGACTAGAACTCCAGCCTGCCAGCTCTTCACCCACAAACAGGAATCCAAATCTCAATGCTATTATTCAGTGGCTCCCTACACTAAGAAAATCCTCTTTCTTTTGGCCCCAGATGTTCTCCTAAAGAATCTTAGTATTGGGATTGTGCAGACTTCAGAAATGCCCCCAGGCTAAGGTGGCATTTGAGCTGGGTTTAAAGAACCAGGTGGGACAGAGAGCGGGAGGGCAGATAGGTGTGTCATGTAAATGAGTAATGTATGTCACGGAGCAGAGTGAGGGGACGGGAGAGTGTTTGCAGAGACAGACCAGTGAGTGGAGGAGAAACAGATGGAGTCGGGGGAGCCAGGGTTTTGGCTTCCTTCAGTGGACCATAAGGATCCAATGAAGGTGCTGGGGTGTGGGGGCCAGGGCAGGGGGAACAGATCACATCTGTGCTACAGAGAGGCTGAGCTGGCAGGGATGCAGGGGTGGATTAGCAACAGGGAGGCCAGGGCAGAAGTCAGGCCAAGGATCGTAAAGGCTTCATCTGGAGGACTTGGGGAACAATGGGTAGAGGATGGGCAGATGAGAGAGAGAGATTTAAGAATCAGAAACAGCAGAGCTGGCAGCCACTCGGATGTGGAAGTAAGGGCAGATTAAACTTAAACCTGAAAGCTGTGGTTCTCAACTGGCACTTGGCTCCCATCACCAAGAGTTTGCTGAGCAGTGTGGAGACTCAGAACTGTGGTCTCTCCACAGCTCAGGTCAAGGGCAAGAAGCTCCTCCGCCTTGATGAATCTGTGATGATTCCTAACCCTCCCTTACTGGCCTGCCATGAGATCCGAATAGAGAACGTAGACAGCTCAACGGCAATCTAACTAATAACCTTATAGAAATGGGATCTAATAATTCAGAACTGAGGCTTGATGATGTTTTACACATTTGGCTTTTCTTACTTGCTTTTCTGGTAATTCATTTTTTTCCATGAATTTTGCAAAAATGGAGACCCACGTGGTTCTAAGCGATTCCATTCTTGTACCAAAGCAGTATGATTCTCTATGATTGTGATACAGAAGTAGCTTGGGTCATTCCCAGAAGAGCTGGGTCAGTCGAGGAGGAGGGTAAGGAACGTCTTCATGATAGGCTTATGTTCACGCTAAAGCAAGAAGGAAGACCTCTCTGCTGCAGACGTCAGTTTTCTGAACACACTGGCTACCACAGCCTCTACAATGCGTCACCCAAGAGCTCTATGACTAGCCATCTCAGGACCCAGTGGCCACTGCTCTTCGCTCCTACACCCAGGGATGTTCTTCCTCTACCCTCCTTTCTCTCGCTTGCAGAGTTTTCCTGCCATGTGTCAAAGTTCTAAATCTCTGCCACGTTTCACAAATAGCCAAAGATGCAGCAAGCTAGAAAGCAGAACACCAATGTCATCAGGTCTTGTGGAGAAGGGGATCGGGACTCAGGACAGCCACTAGTTGCCACTCAATAAGACAACTTCAGCAAAGGAGCTAAGACAGAAACCAGGTTGCAAGAGATATGCAGCATCCCTGAAGGGCTAGCAAGTGGAAGGTGTCAAGTAACTTCTAAAATGAATACATGAATCAGGCACATGTCTGTAACCCCAACAGCGGGGAGGCTGAGGGATAAGGATCATGAGATCAAGACCAGCACTAATACAGAACAAGACTCTGCCCCCCACCCCAGGACCAAAAGGCACAGGGCTGCAGAGGTGCCTCAGTTGGCAAAGTAATTGCTGCCCAAACATGAGAGCTTGAATTCAGATCTCCAACAATAGGAATGTGGGGAAGAGACATGTAGATCTCCAGAGCCCACTGGCCAACCAGGCTAATGGAAACGGTAAGTTCCAGGCTCAGTGAGAGCCATTTAACAAGTAAGGTTGAGGCTATGCCATAACCATGAAAAAACAAAAAACAAACAAAAAAAAAAAAACAAAACAAAAAAAAACGAAACAGAAAAAAACCTTCACCATGTCTGATGGTCACAAGCTAATTTAATTCCAAAAATACTTAGCTTTTGCACGCCTGTGAGCTTCTGGATTAGAACATCTAAGAACAACAGAACTGGGCTTTGCATTCAATTTACTGTGCTCTCAGGAAGGACCAAAGAACAAACTCTCTGGCCAGGTTCACTTGTGCTAGGCAGAGTAACTACAGTGGCCGACTTTGCCATGGGGGCTTTTACAGGTTAGGCCACTAACTGATTCAACGCAACTTTTAATAAATTATTTAACAAATGACACATTTTCTAGATTATAACCTTTGTTCTGGTTTTGACTGATTTTGTAAGATATTTCTTAAGAGTTCATACTGTGGTGGCTTTATATAGTCTGTGTAAAAACAAACAAACAAACAAACAAACAAACAAACAAAACAAAACCACCTGTTACTGTTAGGGAGGTAGCTTGGTGGGAGAGCCCTTGACAGGCACATTCTTGGTCCTGAGTTTGATCCTCAGCACCTCAAAACTTAAAGAAAACTAACCTCTAAAAATAAATGTGGTGAAAACAATACAGAACACTCATCAGCCACCTTTGGTCTCTGCACCTCTGTGCTATGCATCACACACACACACACACATACACACACACACACACACACACGCACGCACGCACGCACGCACGCGCGCGCACACACACACACAGGGACTGAATGCTGTTTGGTTAATGTTGCCTTAAGTATCATTTTCTCCCAAGCCTTCCAAATTCTTACCTTCCTCTGCAGATGCACAGCTAATCAAGTCTAAACTTCAGCCTTCCTGATATAATAGGATAAAAAGCAGCATTAGCTATTCTGTACGGCAAAACAGCATAACAAAATACAACATTTATATTGTCTCACAAAACCCAAAAGGAAGAGTAGCTGCTTGTGCTTCCAGACCCTGGGAGAATGGTGAGCATGTGGAGAAAGTGGGGAGGTGATTGGAGCCTGCTTTCTTAAGTTTTTGGACTTGTGCCCTCCCTAAATTGCCGAATTTAAAACAGAAACCCATAGAAGCATCTTTGTGCTGTTTTCCAGCAGGATCCAATGTTTTAAACTTGACTCTTGAGAAACAAGATGCTGACAGGGTCACTAACAACCCCAAAGTACCCCAGATGTTTGCCCTCAGATTTAAAAAGAAAAAGAAATGTGCCTACTTTTATCACTATTTTCAAACATAAATAGAAAAAGTGAAATATCAGACTAAGGCCAAATACAGTCACAAAGAGCCAGCTTGATCCCACGCAAACCCATTCCCATGCAGACTCGAGTCCGTGGTTTTCTGATATAAGAAAACTGTTCACAAACATCTTCCACACATTTCACGCACGTGGACGGTTAATATCCTCTAGATAAAGGCAAATGAAATGGTATGGATGAAGAACCGGGCTTTGAGTGTCACTTCTTGTGTGTTGGGATTGGTCATTCCATGCCCTTGGGCAGAAAATTATTTGAAGTAACTCAAGGCACATTATTCTTTATGACTCTTGTGACAATTTCACTAATACATTCTATGCTAAAGTCAATTATACCTCAATGGAGTTGTTTGGGGGGGGTGGATATTTCAAGGGAACACATTAGGGAACAACCCTGGAACAAGTGGGTTTTAGGCTAGTCTGGGATTTCTGGACTGTATTCCAGGTCATGAAGAGCCATTGGGGAGCTGAAGAGATGGGTCAGTGGGAAGGGCTCTCTGTACAAGTACAAGGATCGCAGTTGGGATTCCCCAAAGACAGTATAAAGCCAGATATGATAGCACGTGCCTGCGATTCTGTCGATTCTATGATAGGGAGAAAAATAGAGTTCTCAGAATCTACCTAGTCTGCCATAGCCTGGATGAAAGACAGAGTTATCCTCTGAGCTCTACACATGAACCAAGGCATACGCAAGCCCACTCTTGTACATGAACACACATACCACATACATATAAACATACTATACACACATACACACACAGAGAAAAGCCATTAGTGTGTATAATAGCTTAGAACTAAAATGTTCCCAATACCCCATATTTTAGAGGTATAGTCTTCAGCTTAGAGCTGTTGGAAGATGGTAGAACCTTTAAAAGGCAGAGCCTGGTTGGAAGGCTTTAGGTCAGTGGGAGAAGAACATCAGAGGGACTAGTGGGACCTTCCTTATCCTCTCTTGTTGGCTTTCTGGCGACAGGGTCAGCAGTTTTCCCCTGCCACCTGCTTCCATCAGAGTGAGCTGTCTCACCACAGACCCAAAGGAAAGGGAGACAAGGGATCGAGGACTTGACCCTTCAGAATGATGATGAACCTGAGGAGGTTTTTGTCTGTCACAGTAACAGAAATGGGCTCACACAAGATTGTTAGAGTTGCAATCTGAACTGTCTCTCAAAGGCAGTTCAGATTCTGAGAAGTCCTTGGTGCTACCATATTCAGCAACAGGGATTTGAGGGATGTCTCTACCTCAAAGGGTTAATCAACTGAAGGGTACACAATGGAATGAATTATTGAGAGGTGGTCCAAGCTGTAAAACACAAAGATTAATTAGAGGAAGGCCTGAGGTATATCGTAGACGGGTATAGTTTAACCCTGGACTCCTCCTTGAATTCAGCCCCCACTTCCCCTCTCTCACCCTCCTCCCTCCTTGACATCAGACAGTAAGTGGCTTTATTCTACCATATCCTCCTTGCCAGAATGGCCTTTTTAGACAGACCCCAAAATAATAATGAAGTCACCATAGACCAAAACCTCTGAAAATATAAGCTAAACACACACACACACACACACACACACACACACACACACACACACACACGCCCCTTTCTATTAAGTTGTTTGAGGTATTTTGTTACAACAGTGGAAAACTGACCAGCACAGGCCAACCAGGGAAAGCAAATGTTTCCAGTTTCCATCAAGGGGGGCTATAGTGGTTTGAAAGAAAGTGGCCCCCAAAGGCCCATAAGGAGGGGCACTATTAAGAGGTGTGGCCTTGTAGGAGGTAGTGTGTCTTAGTCACTTCCTGCTGCCTGCCCATCTGGATGTAGAACTCTCAGCTCCTTCTCCAGCACTATGTCTGCCTGCTATGACAATAATGGATTAAACCTCTGAACCTGTAAGCCAGCCTCAATTAAATGTTTTCCTTTATAAGAGTTGCTATGGTCATGGTGCCTCTTCACAGCGATAAACTGTAAGATGGGGATTCAATGGGGGTGGAGGAGTGGGGGCAGTGCTACAGGAGTAGGAAGCGCAGAAGCATAACAGGTCAAGGAATGGCACCGAACAGACAAGCAACAGTGGGAAGCCACTTCCTCTAGGAAGAGGAAAGCAAGCCCACATGTCACCTATGCAAAGTAGGACAAGGTAGCTTGCTCAGACCTGAAGTCATACAAGGGCATGGGCCCCTGGAAATGGAGCTTTCAGGGGTCCCTGCCTTCCTCTACCATAATAACTAGGAGGGACCAGGAACAGGCTTGACACAAGGGAGCGTCCATCGAAAAGGGGTTATGGAACCAAGGCAGGCTCGGGGAGTAGGCTGGTCCCCCTCTCGGCCTTGTCACAGCTTCAAAACCCTGATGGGCACACACATCTCAGAAGGAGGGACATTAGTGACCTCCACGGTCTTTTTCTGCACAGACCGTTTTGGAAAAGGGGGTGCCCCATGAAATATCTTCTTTGGAAAATGCTGATCTGGCCCAGGATTCAAACTATACAGGCAAGGAAAGAACCATAGGCATTTGGTTAAGTGGCTTGAACAAGATCGAGAAAAAAAAGGGTACTATAACACCTAGAATTCAAACTTCCAAGTCTTAACCAAGGGCTCTTCTAATCTGTAAGAAGAGGACTGTAGTACCTTCGCTCCATCAAGAAACCAACGACTTTAACTGTAAGAGTCTGCGGTGACTTGCAAAGCTCTAGAGAAACGTGTGTTACCTGCTCTATTGGGTTGACGGCAAATGCACCGAAACTATAGGTGGAAGGGTGTGCGGTGCAGTGAGAATGAATGCAACGAAGTTTCTAGGGCTGTCTATCGATGGAGAGAAAGAGGAGGAGGGAGTTGGGCATGGTGGGACACAGCTATGACTCTAACCACTCTGGAGACTGAGGCAGCAAGGCTGGGGGTCCAAGATCATCCTCAGGTACTGATCAAATTCAATGCCGCCCTAGGTAACATGAAACACTGTACAGAAATAAAAATAGAGAGAGAGAAAGAGAGAGAGAGAAAGAGAGACTAAATTCCACTGCATATAACCTGTATCCCAGCCACAAGGTTATCACATTTACACCAATGATTCACATCTTTATGTGATAATAGAAACAACTTTCATTAAGCAGATAATATAATTAAGGGGTAAAAAGGTACCCCACCAACTTTTTACAATTTCCCCCACAATCTTTTTGTCCAATTAAGTATCTACCCTGTCACCCAGAACACACCCTAAGTCATATGTTAGGGAACTACAGGTGAATTCTTAGAATCTAACTACACAGCGATGGCCCCCAAGTACTTCCTTAATTTGGGAGGTCTCCTCTATGCAGGTGGGAGGTAAAATGGGAAGTCAAGGGTGGGTGATTTGGCTATAATTTCATGAGAAAATATCCCTGCCTATAATGAGTACTCATGAAAGATACTCAAACTCCTGACAAACTCAGACAAACTACCGTGAATTCAGTGCCACGCCTTAGACTTCCCATGCTCCTTAGTCACAGTAAGCTGGAAAGCCCTTCCTTGGAGGAAAAAAAAATTACCTACTCAATGTATTATTTACAAAGCCCTCAGGATTGATGGAGTCTCAATTAATTAGATTTACTGCAGTCTTAAGTAGTTTCTCCTAAGGTAGGCTGTGATCTCTCCTCTAGATCCAGTATGTGTGTGGGGGGGGGGGGGGGGGGGGGGTAGGGAGAAGTTTCTCAATCCCAAATTCACACTGATTTTAATATAAATTTTCAGAAAGGAAGAAAAACTATTTCCCTCCTCCCCTAACCAGCCCTAATTTCAATAGTTTACAAGCATCAAATTCCAATAATTCTTGCTCATTCTTCAGGACTCTATTTCGCTCCTTCAAATCCTGCCGAGCATGGATCAAACAGAGTACAAGCCAGGGAGAAATTTAATCACTCACGTCTCTCTCTGCCTGAGGGATTGTCTAGGTACTATGGTGACAGACACCTCAGTGCAAGTATGCAGAAGGGGGAAAAAATAGCTCCTAGACCTTAAAAAGGGGAAGAAAAGATTTCTGATAGGTTTGTTGACAACACGTTAAAACACTAAGAGACCCA
>JADRCD010223505.1:4956-22451 GCA_019843815.1 Montemys delectorum
ATAGATAGATAGATAGATAGATAGATAGATAGATAAATAGATAGATAGATAAATAGATAGATAGATACATAGATAGATACATAGACACATAGATACATAGAGAGATAGATAGATAAATAGATAGATAAATAGATAGATGGATAGAAAGATACATATGTATATATACACACATACATATATATACATGTATATATATGTGTGTTTATATATATGTATATATATATACATATAAATTATATATATTGATAGCATCTTAATCTATTGAGTTGACTTTCCGAAAACTTACTTCATGCTTCATGTTGATTTATCCTTTACTTTTTGTATGATATTTGGTTCATTCTCTTGCTTTTGCTCTAGCTAACACATTAACTCTTTAATGAATAAGAAAAACAAAAGTGAACCCCCTTTCCTTGTTTCTGATTGCATTGAATATATTTGAACTTTCTTCATTTAACATGATTGTGACTCTCTAGAAGATATGTTCATTAACAGAGCTGGACATGCATGTCTTTTTATAATTAACAGCTTTGTGATTGGGTTTAAAGACCAGTTAAAACAAGTAAAAGCATAATATGTTCTAGGTATATTAGGTAGAAATTTAATATGGACAGATCAAAGGACAGAGGACCTACTTCTAATATGCATATAAATAAACATAATGCCAAACTATTCCCTCAGATCTTAGCTATGTACCTGAGTTTAGTGTGTCTCTCTGTCTTTCTAAAAAAAAAAGATCCTTCTGAGAGATGATCATGGTGGTCCACTGCTTTAGTCCCAGCACTCATTGGAGATATCAATGAATGTGAGGCAGACTACTCTACAAAGTGAGTTTTAGGAAAGTCAACTCATTAGATTAAGATACTGTCAGTTTTAATAAAGTGAAGTTAGAAGAGTTATTTAAGGTGATATGACCTAATCAAGTGAAATAAAGATATTATTGTAGATTTTTATGTGTGAGTACAGAAATGATGCACCTAGGAAGGTTCTCCCCACTGTTTACCCCTTACTGTACAATTTAGTGCCTATTGTGTGGTACTGTCTATTTATACTCATGCATCAAGGGAATTGTTTATATATGTATTGACATAGATTGCTAGAAAAACTTCTGAATGAAATTGATTTGGCTGTCAAATAAAGGGCTTCTACAGAACTAAGAATAGAAACATTAATTGCTTGGCCAAGTATAGGTAAGGGACAATGAATAAATGGAAATTTTTATATCACATCCTTTGTGACCCTAATGCTGTTTTATAATTTTGGAAGTATGATTATCTACATAATTTGCTGTAATTCTGATGTGGTTTTGTTCATTTACATAAGACATCATATCCTCCAAAAGGGAGAAAGCTGTCTTTTTCTACTGTTCTGAGGACTAAGAGTTTTTCATTTGTAAGATGGTAGTTGAAAATGAGGTTTCTCAGTCATCCTATATTTTGTATAGCTTTTCTTTATTTGCTGAAATAACATATATAACTTAGTTCTAAACAATGCAAATAGCTATTCTCCTTCTGAATTTTGTGCAATCTATAAGATATTAAAGCTCTTTTTGTTTAGGGCAACATACACCCTTAAGGTTAATAATACAGAAAAAAAACTCAGTGAAATTTATGGGGAAGGCATAGGTTACTAGAGTAGATGGGGTAATATAAGATATCTGGATCAAAACAAGTTTATCAGAGATAAGTAATGGAATGACGAATCATTGCTTAAGTGAACATACTAAGAAGAAAGAGAAGAATAAATTCACTCCCAACAAGACTTAGAATAACCAGTTGTATTAGGTAGGATGTGAGTTATTAAGGAAGAAATAAAAAAATTAATGTGACCATATATATGATGAGGATGGACAGGAAAGAATGTGAGTGAGGTCTTCCTGATTTCTCTGAGTCCCTTGTGTACGGGCACCCATGAATGTTAGAGTATGTCATTGGAAATTCCAGAAAATATAAAAAAATACGCAGAGATGTGTAATTTACAAGTATATATATGATTTAGAAAAATAGTAACTTAATCTTGCCAATGCTATTCTGTGCTAATATATAGTCTGCATAGAAGCTACAGTAGCTTTAATGTTTAACAGAAGAGAAAACAAAAGGTTTTTTTAATAGTATGTTCTAATGGGTATTTCTCATTTTGCAGTCTCCATTAAATGGTGTCCATAAACAATATATTTAACAGCTTAGATAAACCAGTATTTATAGTAAATTGCTAAAAATGAGAATTTGTAAGCTGTGTATTAGTGAACTGGAAAGACTTTTTATAAAAATTATGATACAATGTTGAGTCTCCCTAAAAACCTGATGCCTAAAAATGTATATTCCCCTTTTATTGATATTGAGACTGAGTCCTGTGATTTTATTGAAATTGCTATTAATATGTGTATATGACAATAGACAGAGAAATATATACATTGAACAGCAAAAGGAGTTTCTTAATGAATTAGAGAAATGCTCAGTGTGCTTGGCAGAGAGCTCTAGTTAGGTAGAAGTAAGAATACTTTAAATTTTGACTTCACATACTATATTAAGAAAAAATAAGGAATATAAAAAGGAAGATGTAAATCCTTATTTACAGAAAATTGGGATTCTGATAATAAATGTATAATTATATTTACTTAAAAGTCTTTATAAACTTCACTAGATCAATTTAACAGTTATATACTCAAAAAATTCACAATAATCCTCCCATAGGTTTGCTTGTCTATTTATTTTTATTGATTTAAGTTTTATTGCATTATGATCAGAAAAGATAGATGATTTCAATTTACCTGAATTTGTTAACATTTAAAAACATATTTTAAGTAAGTACAATTGTATCACATTCTTGTTTCCCTTTTGTACCTCAACTCCTCTCAGAGACCCCCTTCAATGCTTGAAATACACATTGTTGGTTTTTTTATTTTGTCATATTCTTTTAAATTTATAAAATATTGTAACACTAAAAGTGAGTATTATGAAAATTGTTTAATATAAAACAACAATCAATTGAACAGTCTTATGTAGAAGCTTGTCTATAGCAAAAGTGAAAATATAAACATTAGTCTCAATATAAATTTGAAATAACTCCAAACATATTAACTATATTCTTTAAAATAATATATCATGGCTAGTATGTTTAAATGAACATAAATAGATAAATAGATAAGGTCCTTTTATTTGTTTTGTTTTTAGTAGAGCATAAAATCTTGACTCTTACTGTGGTACATACCCAAAATAAGAAAAAATTTTAGGCGTTGCAGTTCATTGTAATAAGGTTGTACTTGAATGACCCTCACGTGACCAATGGATTTTACCTCCATTGTAGCTAAACTGAGAGTTGACAGTTCTGTTGCCAAAGCATGAATTGTAGGAATGATTTTTGGAAACAGATTTCCTGCTATGGTCAAAGCTATTTGACTTGAATGATTGTCTTCATTATCAGCCCACAGAGAACAGGTTACATTCACTTAAGAAATGATGTGTGTATTAAGATGGTCTATCCATGAAATCATTAACAACTGTTTCAATGAACAATGGTTCTGCTTGGAGGGTGACACAGACATTAGGTGAGGATAAAAACCTGATTCATTGGCTGTCGTGATTTTGAAATGCACTCATCTCAGAGAAAGAGTAACTAATGAAGTCCTCCTCTTCAAACTTGATGCAATAGTTACAATCATCAAGCAAAGCATTCAGTCTTATTCTTTTTTGTTCTCTTACAAGCCAACTCCCAAGTTAAGTGTCTACGTTTTTTTTGGCTGGATAAAGTTTTGAAATACGTAAGCTGTTCTGAAAACCATAGTACAGTGTAAAATCATCAAGTAAACAATCCTACTAATAGATAGACGAGATAGGAAAGCCTGATTTCAAGATCATTCTGTGGAAACCAGCAAGACACTGTCATGGACAAACAAGCAGAAAGTATATATGGATTGTACAATATTTGGACCTATTTCTCCAATTACCAAATTAGAGAGACCATTGGATGACAGCCAACAAATTTCTAATTCCTCATATTTTTGCATTTCAATTGATTAGGATATGTTGGCAATATTAATTTTCATATTAAGATATCAAGAAAAAGTAATTGTTACTTCCTGGTATTTTTGTTGGTAGAGGTGGAATTATGTTTATGTGGGTTTGTTAAAAGATTACTTCCTTGCTTCTTCTAGAGTGTAGTTTTGCTCTTTATGTTCATGTTTCCATCTATTATCCTTTGTAGGGCTGGATTTTTTGAAAGGTATTGTGTAAATTTGACATGGAATATCTTGCTTTCTCCATCTATGGTAATTGAGAGTTTTGCTAGGTATAGTAGCCTGGGCTAGCATTTGTGTTCTCTTAAGGTCAGTATGACATCTGCCCAGCATCTTCTAGCTTTCATAGTCTCTGGTGAGAAGTCTGGTGTAATTCTGATAGGCCTGTCTTTATATATTACTTGACCTTGTACCCTTACTGCCTTTAAAGTTATTTCTTTGTTTAATGCATTTGATTTGTTTATGTGTTTTGAATATAATGTGACAGGAGTGATTTCGTTTTTGGTCAAGTGTATTTGGAGTTCCATAGGCTTCTTGTATGTTCATGGGCATCTCTTTCTTTAGATTAGGGAAGTTTTCTTCTATAGTTTTGTTGAAGATATTTATTGGCCCTTTAAGTTGGGAGTCCTTACTATCTTCTAGACCTATTATCCTTAGGTTTGGTCTTCTCATTGTGTCCCAGATTTCCTGGAAGTTTTGGGTTAAGATCTTTTTGCCTTTTGCATTTTCTTTGACTATTGTGTCAATGTTTTCTATGGTGTCTTCTGCCCCTGAGATTCTCTGTACTATCTCTTGTATTCTGTTAGTGAAGCTTGCATCTATGACATCTGATCTCTTTCCCAGGTTTTCTAACTTAAGGGTGGTCACCACTTGTGATTTCTTTATTGTTTTCATTTCCATTTTTAGATCCTTGATGGATTTGTTCATTTCCTTCCCCTGTTTGTTTGTGTTTTCCTGTAATTCTTTAAGGGATTTTTGTGTTTACTCTGTAAGGGTTTCTAGATGTTTACCTGTGTTCTCTTTTATTTCTTTGAGGGAGTTATTTATGTCCTTCTTAAAAGTCCTGTATCATCATCTTGAGAAGTGATTTGAGATCTGGATCTTGCTTTTCAGATGTGATAGTGTGTTGAGGACTTAGTATGGTGAGAGTATTTGGTCTTGATTATGTCATGTACCCTTGGTTTCTGTTCCTTCTGTTCTTAAGCTTGCCTCCACCCTTCTGATTATCTCTAGTGTTGTCTGCCCTGTCTAAATCTGACTGGAGCCTGTCCTACCTGTGATCCTGGTTGTGTCAGAACTCCTTGGAGTCAAGAAGTCTCTGTGATCCTGTGATTCTGGGATCCTGTGATTTTGGGATCCTGTGATTCTGGGCCCTTTAGAACCCTGGAGAGTGGAGCTTCCTTTGGTTGTTGTGCAAACCCAAAGTTTGCTCAGGGCAACAGCCCAGACAGACCAGAATTAACCAGTGATACTTGGCTGGTGGAGTTCCTGCATGCCTGGATCCTACTGGTCCCAGTTGCTGCTGGTGTTGGGACAGATATTATGTACTCATCACCTCCTCACCTCTGATCATGTGCTTCTTAGAGTGCCTGGGATTGGAGCTTCTTGCTTGTCTTTAAGACAATTAAAATGTAAAATGTGAGTGAATTTGTTAATCTTTGGTATAAACATATTCTAGTGAATAAAGTAATGTGAAAGAAAGGTCTCACTCAGATGCTTTTAGAAGAGGATATGATGTCCTCTATGAGATAATAAAGGGAGGATAGACTAGCTGAAACTAGACCAGTAAATAGTATGAGCAGGAATAAAATTTCTCTATATTGGAAAGAATAGCTGAGAGATTTATACAATGTAGATAATTAGTGGCAATCCTTTAGCCATGCTAGTGTCATTTGCATTGTTAATAAGTACAGAGAAAATGTTAATAAGAACACTATAGAATAATAAATGTCACTTATAAAGTAGGTGTTCATAATCTGTAAATGTCTGTTAAACATTTAGAATCATTTGGCCTTTTATGTTTGCTTTCATTTTATAATGGTGTTTCATTGATTATTCTCTGAAATTATTCATTATGGGATTATATGTGAAGATGGATAATGCATAAAATATGGAGAAGTGTTAATGTTTGAATTGTGTGATACTGTATGTAGCCTATGTCACATAATTGAAAAGAATACCATATTACTGGCCTGAAGCCAGCAATAACAGATAACTAAAATTAATGAGTCAAAGAAAGGCATACAATACAGATTTTATCACAGGAACTTAACAGAGATTTGTTAATTCTGTTATTCATTTCTTTAATAAGGATAAAGGTTAGGACAATTTGTATAACCCAATCTTTCAAGCCCTAACAAAAATTAGCAGTCAGAATGCCTCGTCATCATTTGTTATTAATACTCTAAATGAATTTTACTAAAAATTCTGTTGGTCACTGCTTGTGCTCAGTGATTTCATCAGTTCTAGGTAGCTAGTGCCAAGAATGCAGGTGCTGTTGGAAAGAACACACAACATTTAGGCACTGACTGTCCTGAGTCTGGATGTTCTTTAAATGAATAATGCCTGACCAGTGCCTTAGAATAATCATGTTTGGACCATGTATTATCCAAGAAGCAAGGGGATATGAGTTGATATCTTGGACCTAGGCATCATATGTCCTAATATCTTGCTTACCTATCTTTGTACATGGCCATGGAAATTAACTATGATTTCAAGAGTAAATTTATTCTAACTCTTCAATAACAGTTCATATCAACTGGGATTTAACCTCTTCCTTAATCCAATTTTATTGTTTAGAACATAATTGAAAGCCAGTTTAATTTATTGTTTTATGGCACTAAAAATTAACCTCAACTTTTGTGAATTTCTTCCTAATACATGATGAACTCTGATGTATGAATTACTGTCAAAATTATAATTTCTGAGCATCTAGCCACTTTTTACTTGTTATAGTCAACAATAAACATTACAAGTTACACCATCAAAAGTCCATGTTTTAATAAAATATCTAAGTGTCTTGGTAGGATTTTATCATAACTATAGCTCTCCTAAAACCTTTATCATATTTTATTAAGGCAAGTTATGATATGTCCTGTTTGATAAATCAGGACAGTCATGTTACAGTTTTATATAGGATAAATACATGGCAGTACATCATTTTTAGTGAGGAATGTGTTAGAACCAGGGGCATGGATACTGTTATCAACTGTCATTCCCCTGGCCTCATTTTGTTCTATTTTCTACCTTATGTAAAATTGACAATGACAAAAGAGACAATAGAAATCATGGAATCTCAGATAGTATGGGTCAAAATTTGTTACAGCTACTTATGATACTTTTTCTTCCCAAGTAAATTTATTTTCTTGGATATTTTATTTATTTATTTATTTATTTATTTATTTATTTATTTATTTATATTAGATGTCTTCTTTATTTACAATCACTCCATTCCCAGGTTCCCCTCCAAAAAAAAAAAAAAAAAGAAAAAAAAAGAAAAAAAAAAGAAAAAAAAGCAAAAAACCTAAAACTAAAACTAACCCCTGTTCCCTCCCTGTCCTCCTGCTCACCACCCCACCCTCTCCTGCTTACTGGCTCTGGCATTCCCCTACACTGCAGCATAGAAGCTTCACAAGGCCAAGGGCCTCTCCTCCCTTTGATGACCAAGTTGGCCATCCTTTGCTATACATATGCTGCTGGAGACATTATTCCTACCATGTGTACTCCTTGGTTGCTGGTTTAGTCCCTAGGAGTTCTGAGGGTACTAGTTAGTTCATATTGTTGTTCATCCTAAGGGGCCACAAACCCTTCAGCTCCTTGCATCCCTTCTCTAGCTCCTTCTTTGGGGATCCTGTACTCAGTCAAATGGATGGCTGTGAGCCTTCACTTCAATATTAGTCGGGTACTGTCAGAGCTTCTCAGGAGACAGCTATATCAGGCTCCTGTCATCCAGCACTTGCTGGCATCAACAATAGTGTCTAAATTTGATGACTGAATATGGGAAGGATTCCAAAGTGGAGCCATCTCTGAATTGTCCTTCCTTTAGTCTCTGCTCCATAGTTAGTCTCTACAAATCCTTCCATGGGTATTTTGTTCCCCCTCTTAAGAAGGAACAAAATATCTACACTTTGGTTTTCTTCTTTTTGAGTTTTTTATGGTTTGTGGTTTGTACTTCATGTATTCCGATATTCTGGGCTAATATCCAGTTATCAGGGAATGCATACCATGTGTATTCTTTTGTGATTGTGTTACCTCACTCAGGATGATATTCTCCAGGTCCATCCATTTCCCCAAGAATTTCATAAAGTCATTGTTTTTAATAGCGTAGTAGTACTCCATTGTGTTGATGTACCACATCAACAAATGATACTGGCTTAACTGGCAGTTAACATGTAGAAGAATAAAAATTGGTGCATTCCTGTGTCCTTGTGCAAAGTTGAAGTCCAAGTAGATCAAGGACTAGATACACTCAAACTAATAGAAAAGAATGGTAGTGCTTTAATAACATAGAAACAAGGAAAATTTTCTAAACAGAACACCAATAGCTTATGCTCTAAGATCAAGAATCAAAAATGGGAACTTATAAAATTGCAAAGCTTCTGTAAGCCAAAAGACACTGTCTATAGGACAAAATGGCAACCAACAAATTGGGGAAAGATCTTTACCAATCCTACATCTGATAGAGGGCTAGTGTCCAATATATACAAAGAAGTTAGACTTCAGAGAACCAAATAACCATATTAAAAAATGGGGTACAGAGATAAACGGAGAATTCTCAAGTGATAAATACCTAATGACTAAGAAGCACCTAAAGAAATGTTCAACATCCTTAGTCATCAGGGAAATGCCCGTCAAAACGACCCTGAGATTCCACCTCACATCAGTCAGAATGGCTAGGATAAAAAACTCGGGTGACAGCAGATGCTGGCAAGGTTGTGGAGAAAAAGGAACATTCCTTCATTGCTGGTGGGACTGGAAGCTGGTACAACCACTCTGGAAATCAGTTTGGTAGTTCCTCTGGAAATTGAACATAGTACTATCAGAGGACCCAGTTATACAACTCCTTGGCATATACCCAGAATGTGCTCCAACATGTAATAAGGACACATGCTCCACTATGTTCATAGCAGCCTTAGTTATAATAGCCAGAAACTAGAAACAAAACAGATGTCCCTAAACAGAGGAATGGATACTGAAAATGTGATATTTTATTTATTTATATTTCAAATATTTTCCCATTGATGTCCAACAAGACCATCCTCTCATACATATGCTGCTGGAGCCATGAGTCCTTCCATATGTATTCTTTGATTGGTGGTTTGGTCCCTGCAAGCTCAGGGTAGGGGTTCCTGGTTAGTTGATATTGTTGTTCTTCATATTGGTTGAGAATCCTTTCATCTCATTCAGTCCTTTCTCTAATTCCACCATTGGGGACCCTGTGCTACTTCCAAAGGTTGGCTGTCAGCATTCACCTCTGCATTTGTCAGGTTCTGGCAGAGCCTTTCAGGAGACAGATATATCAGGCTCCTGTCAGCGCACACTTCTTGGCATATACTGCAGTGTCTGGGTTTGGTGAATGTATATGTGATGGACCCCCAGGTGGGGAAGTCTCTGAATGGCCTTTCCTTCAGTCTTTGCTCCACACCTTTTCTCTGTATTGTTGACAGCAGATCTTTGCTTTAAAAAGAACACACACACAATAAATTTGAAGCAAAGCAATATTAGAGACATGAAAGGAATAATTGAAAAATAAAAGCTTCTCTGTTACAACCTCTTCTAGTCAAGTTTTAGAGACTGAGTTTTCTTTTAATACTGGAAGTGATGAGCCCCTCACCAAGTAATAGAAGAAAGAAATGTCTGACTGTTATACAAGAAAAGTTTTTTATAGAAATAGGGAGAGATATTGTGTAGGGGTAGTGAACACAGAATCTGGTGGGTTGGCCAGGGTGCATGCAGAATATCCTGCATTGATAGGAACTTAGGAGTCCCTGTGAACATCGGAGGAGAAATGAGAATTAGATTAAGAGTTTATTGGTTGGGGTAATATTAGGCTTGATTAATTCTTGAGAATATTCTGAGGGTGATGTGAAGCAGAGGTCCTCTCGGTCATAGGTGACAAGCATAGGAAGGAGGCTCTAAAGTATTTATTTTTCCAAACAAGAGATTGAACTGATTGTGATTTCAAATTTATAAAATTAAGTAAGGCAGAATAAGTTATTATGGAAGTTCAATCAGTTAAATCAAGGGAGTTAGAAGGAGCCATGTTTATGGAATTCTCTATGTTATTTACAGGCATAGAAATAACAATACAGTTAAGGAGATGAACAGATATTTGTCAGTTATTAAATTCTGTGAATTGTTCTGTTAATATGTAAAATGCAATTTTGATTTGGGGATTAAGCCTTTTAGAAAACAATTTCTATTGATAGAATAATGTAGGAAATTCATAAGATGGTATATAATTATGGAGATAGAAAAATTAAGCTGTAGAAAGTTTCTGTACATATTCCACATTGTTGAGTAAAGAATTGTAAATTTGAAAGCATATTGTAATTATGAGAGAAATTTCTGTACACTAGTTATTGAAGTCTAGATTATTATCCTGAGTTGCAACCTTATAATGTAGTTAAGAATTGAAGCTATAGTAGTAAGATTGTTTTCTGCCTTTCAATCCGAGTGATATCTGTTAAGAATACAAACTTGGGGGGAGTGGTGGCACATGCCTTAATCCCAACACTTGGCAGGCAGAGACAGGAGAATTTCTGAGTTCAAGGCCAGCCTCATCTACAGAGTGAGTTCCAGGACAGCCAGGGCTATACAGAGAATCTCTGTCTTAGAAAAAAAATATATACAAGCTTATGGTCACTAGGATTCCAGTATTTTGAGAACATATGTCCCAAATCTTATAATAACAAATAATGTTTCTGCATGGAAAAGTAAAATATCAATGGACCTGGCCTAAAACTGTGGATTTAACTGAACATCTCATATATATTTCCAGGCCCTCATATATGTCCCCTGACAGAAAATATAGTTGATTTATTGATTCTAGAAAAAGTTAACTAACATTGAATCTGAATGTACTCTATTCTGTAATGTGATTATAAATCCACAATAGTGTTTATGTTAATTTACTTGATACAATGATTCCAAGTACTTTCAGATATTTCATATCCTAAACATACTAATATGGGGTAAATAAAATGCATAACAAGACAGATGATTTTTGTATGTGGAATAATTTTCTGTTTTGAGGCAAAGAGAAATAGTTTTGAAATGACTGGCAATTCTCTATTTTCAATTGTTATTCTCACCTGATTACTATTACATCTCTAGAAATGATAGACTTTACAGGGGTTTCTCTGGAAAGTAATTTGTGTGTTTATATGAAAAATAATAAGAGGATGCAACAGAAAACCACAAACATTAATTAACAAAATTAATATTTTCTTTGAGAGAGTTATATTTGAACAGTTTAATAGATCTACCTATGGGAAATCAAACCTAAACTGTTGTTCACATAACCTTCTGGTTTAATAACCCTGGAGTGTTGAATAAAGAAAGAGTGATGACATACAGTCTGTGAACTTGTTAGGTAATACATTTTGGTGAAAGAAGTCCTCTGTATGGAAACCTTACATCAACATGTGATGAAAGCTCAGGCATTTATCACATATCTCTTCTTTTCTGTCTAGGAAGACAGGTGAGATAACTCTTGAATTCAATAGTTTGGTAAAGTGTTGGTTTCAGATGATGGTTATTTATAACTACAATACTTTTGATCGACCATCCCAAACTTCAATCATCTATATCACTCTTCTTCTTCTTTTTTTCTATCAGCAAGTCTGTCTGTTGTATGAGTTCAAATCTATGCCTGTCTATATGGCATATCATAGATCTAATGTTCTCTGTCACTGTGTCAGTGTCTTGGTGTGTCTGTCTTTGAAGACTGAGATTTGTTTTCTCTTTTAATGAAAATCACAGAAAACATCACATTGGAAGAGAATGAATAATGTATTTGTAAGATTGTTTTGTTGTGTTATTTTTATTTAATTTGTTAACATATGTGAGTCTATAGAACATATGTGCACAATGCATATTGAGTTCAGAAGACGAAATGTTAGGGGTTTGTTCTTGCCATTCCATTTTTTTAATGAAATTATTTCCATGAAATAGTTGTTTTAAAATTATAATCTTCCTTCCTTCCTTCCTTCCTTCCTTCCTTCCTTCCTTTCTTTCTTTCTTTCTATATTTATTTTACACTCCATATTTTATTCCCTGCCCCCAGTCCACCCTATGATTGTTCCACATTCCATAAGTCCTCTCTATCTCCTATCTCTATAAGAAGAGAAGTCCCAAGTCCCTACACCCAACCCAACCAGATGACTAATTCCCTGGTACCAACATATTCTTGAAGGTTAGGTGCATCTTCCCTGTTGAACTCAGAACCAACATTCCTCTGCTCTATATAGGTTGGGGGCCTCATATCAGCTGGTTTATGCTGCCTCATCAGTAGTCCATTGTCTGAGATATCTCAGGGGTTCTGGTTAATTGAGACTGCTGCTCCTGCTACAGGGTTGTGCTCCTCGTCAGCTTCTTCCAGCCTTTCCTTAATTCAACTATAGGGGTCAGCTGCTTCTGTCCATTGCACGGGTGCAAATATCACCATCTGACTCATTCAGCTTTTTGTTACATCTTTCAGAGAGCAGTCATTATAAGTCTCTTTATGTGAATATTCCATAGCCTAAGTAATAGTGTCAGGCCTTGGGATCTCCCTTTGAGCTGGATGCCCACTTTTGAACTGTAGCTGTACCTTCTTTTCCTCAAGCTCCTCTCCATTTCCATGCCTGTAGTTCTTTCATATAGGAATCTTTATGAGTCAAAGTTTTTACTGTGGGATGGTGTAGGGCTGGAGAATTTTAGAATTTTAAAATAAGAGCATTTAATGGAAATATGTTAGTAGGACTTATAATGTATAACCTTTACCTAAAAAGGCATGGAAAACCTCTGTAATGAGCCAAGAATGTACACCTGCTAGTTCCAGAAACCAGTCCCTCCACAAAGGCAGACAGCTCAGTGATTATAGGGAGCAGTCAATCACAAAGTGAACGATAATGACAATGATAAAGCCACATTCTTGAGAATAATGAGTATGCAGGATGTCTTCCTCATGACCCTGACTCCTGCCTCTTTATGACCCTGACGCCTGACTAAAGCATGGGTTGGGTCCCTCAGGAATTTTCCACTATTTTTATGATATGTTTCCTTGGTAAATCCCTCACCCCCCTAGTTTGTGGTTTTTCCCTTTAAATACCCCTCATTTCTTGTGCTCGGGGTCGAGCTCCTCTGTCCCTGTGAGGGTCACAATCTTGTCCACAGTATACTGGTTTCCCCTGAATAAACTTCATGCTGTTGCATCAAGATCGGTCTCTTGTGAGTTATTGGTTCATTGTGTCATCCAGAGACTTGAGTGAGGGTCTCCCCAGCTCTGGGAGTTTTTCAATGGCAACACCCTCCCTCTCTTGATGTCCTGTATTTCTGCTTCATGTGGGCTATATAAGGTCCTTCTCCATACTTTCAGGCATTTAATCTAAAGTTCCTCCCTTTTAATCCTGAGAGTCTCTTACCTTTCAGGTCTCTAGTGCATTCTGGAGGATCACCCCAAACTAGCCTTCAGGGCTTCAATCCTTTTCCCTCACCCAATACAAGATCTGGTTCCCCTCTTCTGCCCCTATCAACTTTCCATCCCAGGTCCCTCCCTTCCTCCCCCATGATTCTGTTCTTATCCCTCCCAAATGGGACTGAGGCATCCTCATTTTGGCCCTTCAGTTTGTTCATTTTTTGAGGTCTGAGAACTGTACATTTAGTATTCTGTACTTGTTTTTCTTGGGGGGGGCTAATATCCACTTATTAGTGAGTCCATACAATGTATGACCTTTTGGATTTGAGTTACCTCACTCAGGATGTTATTTTCTTGTTCCATCCATTTCTCTGTAAAACTCAGGATGTCTTCATTTTTTAATAGCTGAGTAGTACTCCTTCGTGTAAGTGAACCACATTTTCTGTGTCCATTCTTCTTTTGTAGGACATCTGGATTGTTTCCAGCTTCTGGCTGTAACAAACAAGGCTGCTATGAACATAGTGGAACACATGCTCTGTAGCATGTTGGAGCATCTTTTGGGTATATTCCCAAAGTAGATATATTTCCAATTTTCTGATGAATCTCCAGATTGATCTCCAGAGTTGCTGTACCAGTTTGCAATCCTACCTGCAACAAATGACTGTTCCTCTTTTTCCACATCCTTTCCAATATGTGTTGTCACCTAAGGTTGTGATCTTAGCCACTCTGGTTGGTGTGGTGTGTGATTTCAGGGTCATTTTGACTTGAATTTTTCTGATCACTAATGATTTTGAACATTTCTTTAGGTGCCTCTCAGACATTCAAGATTCCTCTGTTGTGAATTCTCTGCTTAGTTCTATACTCCATTTTTTGATTGGGTTGTTTGCTTTTTTTTGGTGGTTAGCTTCTTAGTTTCCAACCACCAAGTCTTGTTTCTATGTGATTCTAATCAACACACACACAAGAAACATTAATATTTTTTAGTTAAGCAATATCCATATCTATTGGATAACAAAATATTTAAATTTCTGTTTCCAAAATTCTTATGTGAAAGGTTTGAAAACCATGGTTATCTTTTATCCTACAAAATTATTATGTGTCTTTGACTAAAAATATAACTGAAAGCCATAAGAATTACATCACACTTAAGATATTAGAGTCATCTTCATTTTGCTGTGAATGTCTAGAACCATTACATTTTATTTAGTACCTAATCTATAAGGTGATAGTGTATTATGTTGCTTATATAATAACAACATTTATATTATGAATGTATTATAGAGTTGTATTGTTACTCTTCCAAGAAATGTAGAAACTTGAAGTATAATGATTATCAATACAAATTTTTGATCATATGTATGTTCCAAAATATAAGTTGATTTATCTACAATTTCAATCTTTACAAGAATATGAAAGCTATTTTTAAAAGGTGCTTTTTCTATAAACAAATAAGCAATGTAAATACTGAAAAAATGAAACATATTTCATCTGATTTGAGCATTTCAAATGGTGTAAAAGTGTTTACAGGTACGAAATATGCCTGTAATATTTTATCTTCTCTGTATTAAATTGACTTCAGTTTTCTATGTAATATTTTAGCTTACTTAAAGTTTGTCTATACTGCTACATTATTATAGTCTCACTTTCATTTTTCCCTTCAAATACCCTTACATGCTCTTCCCTATCTTCTTTAAAATTCTTGACCTTTCTCATTATAATTGGATGATTCTCTGTATATATAATTTATAAAAATATATATGAAATTTATAAATCTACCAAATGCACAAATACATCTATCTATCTATCTATCTATCTATCTATCTATCTATCTATCTATCTATATGTGTATGTATATATGGATTATATAGACATAAAGATACATATTAGATATAGTATATATATAGATATATAAGAACATAGATAAATAGATATATTGGCTATATTAGATATATAGGTATAGTTATCCATTTCTGTCTATATAATCTTACTTTGTGAAATTTCAAGTATAACCTTGTGGCACTGGACAACAAAATGCTGTTCATTTCTCCATCAAAAGCTATATCTTCCAATTCCACCTTTCCCCAGTTGCTTATAGAATTTTCTAGGGTTGAGGATATATGTATACTTCCTGTCTACTTAAAATGTTCATTTAATTTTTCCAAAAATATACTGTAGAGATATTTCTCTAAGAATTTACTATAGAGCTGTTTTATCATTTCTCCCCCAAAACTTAGATGATTGATATTTGTTGTATCTATTCTTAAAAATTATAAGAGCTAAGTATTTTCATCTGTTGTGTCCAGAGAAATAAAAGCAAGCTTGTTTAACCCCAGAAGGGTACTGTTCAGAGTAATTTTCAGATTCCCTCACTCCATCACGAAAAGCAAATCTTATAGAAATTTATCACCATGCATCAAGTACAGCACAATGCATATTTTCACAATGTAATATATTGATTAACACAGACTGTGTGTATTAAATAACAAAAAATACAAAAATATAAAATTAAAGTGATATTCGTTCAGAGAATAAATAAAATAAGTGAATTTAATTATAAATTATTAACATAGGAATGCAAATTCTTTCGCCAATACAGATTAAATAGCACATTCATAAGCATTACATGTATGCATGAATCTGTACAAAATCATTTTTAAAAACAAAGTTAAAATATATTAAATAAAGGAAAGGAAAAATAATTTCACACTGATAAAAAGGCTATTCATAATCCTCTGGAATGAGAGAGAAAGATATATATATCAGAGAACCAGTACATTTGACATAAAACATGTTTCCTTGGATAAGAATGGAAGGAATGCTTTTATACAAAGTATGATCACTGGAAACATTTAGATGACAAGACTCTAGAAGAAAAACACCTCAGCCTTACATGCTGGCAGACTATCAGCCCCACTGTTCCTCTTAACATTCCATAGTCCGAAGGCCCCCCAGGAGGTCTGCTACAGCCAGGGCAGCAGTTCTACCAGGAGACCTGGAGCAATCCACAGTCACAGAAGGCATGGTCCTAAAAGAAAGACCCAGGCCAGTTAACACCAGAGAACCAGATCATGAAAGGCAAGCATAGGACCTCAAACAATAGAAGCCAATATACAGTATATAATATATAATGCAACACCATCAGAATCCAGTTCTCCCACCATAGCAAGCCCTGGATGTGGGGCAGTTCTAACAGCCAGAGTCCAGTAGAGCAGAGCCACTTGGAACCCCGGAGACCTACTGAGCATTTGCTCAAAGGGATGGAAGGCATTCAGTGAATTGCTCCTGAGACCATGGCTCAGATTTCAGCCCAGACCCTTCACAGCCACCCCTCCAGGAGATGTGTGCTCTATCAGGCAGACACTGCCTCCAACTCCCAGCATTCTAGCTGGACCTTACACACAGTCATCTGACCACAAGCCAGGCATGCACACCCCATACAATAAAAAGGGTGGTTTGCCCCCTCCTCTCTCTCTTGTTCCCTCCTCACTCTCTTGTTCCCTTCTTCCTCTCTCTTGCTTCCCCTCTTTATTGCTTGATTCCTCTTTCTCTTTGTTCTCTCTCTCCTCTCTGCTCTTTGTTCTCTTCTCTTCTCCCTCATTTCCTTTCTCTCTCTCTCTCCTTCCTCTCCTTTCTTCTCTCTACTCAACTAGCATATTTCCCCTTCCTACAATAAAATAACTGTTCATACATTGCCTCCTTTTTAATTAAGGCGCTGTGCAGCAAACAGGCCAGCCCCAGGAGGAGAGAGAGAGACCTGGGCCTCACCACCAGACCCCAGCCACCCTGGGAGAGAGAGAGAATCAGGCCTCAGCACCAGGGCCCTCTGACACCGGGGAGAGAGAGAGCCACAGCAGTCCAGGCCTG
>JADRCD010223507.1:0-12335 GCA_019843815.1 Montemys delectorum
TACCTATGAGCAATGCTATCAGGATGGTGTACTGTAAGACACAGTAAGGTTTGGATGATACAATGACTCCTAGATGTTCTCAGGTTGAATACAGAGAACATTAAGCCAGATCCCTATACTCAATCGATACAGTTGTTTTAAAAAATGAAGGTGAAAGTAAGTCTTCACACAAAGGCGCAATAATACCTAGTCAGTGGACCTGCACTAATAAAATATAATAAGGACAATTGCTCAGGCTAATAATAAATGATGGGATACAGACACATAAATCTCCAGATAGAAACATAAAGTTATAGAAATTGACAATATCTGAATTAGTACGAAAAAACTTGCCTTGTTTTTATATGTTAAAAAAAATGAATAGTGAAGTTTATTGTATCTACACATGGAAAAATCCTAAGACTAATAGCATGAATAGGTTAAGTAGAATTTACTACTATATGGCTTTTATATTTCGTACAGAGTGGGACCATGTCAGTTGTAAGTTGCCTGTAGTAAGTGAAGAAGATACATTAAAATTTCTAGATACTAGGACATCAATTAAAGCAATACAAGGAAGTATGGCTAAATCTTCAGTAGGGGAATTACAATGGCATACATTCATATACAGTTAATTCAAAATGAGACAAAAACCCAAGTTTCTATAAGTTTTGTGGAATTATAGTCAAATGCATAGTTAAATCGTTAACTGTGTTTTGCTCATCCATAACTGTATTCCCGCCATTATCACAGTGTCTGATATATAAATTGCTCAATCTGTATCCACCAAAGCAGGAAATGAGACTATGTATCTTTTCTGGTTAAGAAGTCTGACATCATCTAAAGGGCTATAATTCACAGATGCATTTAGAATTTGCATAATATATTTCCCCGCAGCTCTTCCCCACATCCTAAGAGTAGCTGGGTGTGAAGCCCCTGGGATGGGAACAGTGCTGAAAGAGTTAGGGGTGGCACTCTGTTCTCCTGCAGTAATACTAGGAAATCAGTTAAGGTAAGGTAGCCAGAAAATTTCCATAGGATCTCACCCACACAAAGACTACACACTCTCATAAATGAATTAGCAGGTATCCCATAAGCATTTATCTACTAAGGTATTCAAAATGTTTATTATAAATGCATATTTATAAACATTATAAATTGTTTTCTTTGTACAACTGTACGTGGAGTGATTACACCAAAAGTCCAAGCTTTGGATATCAAACCTCTGACCTAACACCTAAAACATTGCATAATTGGATTATTGATTTCACTTGATTACTCTGATTTTTGGGGGGAATAAAATTCTATTTGTTCATTAGTTCATTCATTTAAATTTTTTCCCAGTATCTGCTAGTTACTATCTCAGTATAATACATTAAAAAATCTTATCATTTTTGATTATAAGTTATAAAAGAGAAAAAGTAAATAGTAAAATATATAGAATATACAGTATATCAGAAAAACAACAGGGCTTAGGTAGAGACTTCTTTCAGTAGACTGCGGTGGGTATTGCAAAGCAGCAGATATCATTTAAAACCATGTTGGCTAAAAAACTATTGAAGTTGGATGCACGGGAGTCATGTTTTATCAAATAAGACAAGATGGCATCATAGCCACTTTCAAATTATCAAATTATGTAGATGTATATATGCATAAATGTAATATTAATATCAAAGTTTCCTCCATTCCAGGTAACAAATCAGCTTCTCATCAAGTTAATTCCTCTGTGCAGAGTTTTATATGCAAGTGGCCACTTTTCATTGTCTGTCTTTTCTGATATACAAGAAATGTCATTGTATACAAATAAAGTTTCAACACTGAATGATGAACCATGCATTCAGAGCCTCAAAAGTTCTGATTGTGATAATGCAGAATAATTTTATCATAATGAGATTATACTCTTCTTCCTTCTTTTTGCAGGGCAGTGGAGAGCAAATATTTCATGTGGTTTGCTTTGGGATAAAGGCTCCTACTCCATCATTCACTACCTGTTCAGCTTCTAACTTAGGCTTGTGAATTATGCACAATGTTTGCTTGTGGCCTGTGAATGTCAGTTAGAAGAAAATGGCCAATCATACTTTGAAAGATACAGTGTCTTCTCCTATATCAGCATCTATGACGAAGTCACAGGAGCTTTAGAGGTACTGTGGTTTCATCTGTGTTCTCCTTGGAATCTGTGATAGACTGATTCATTAGCAGTGGCTTGGGTGCTCAGGGTAGAACATGAATTATTTATACCAGCTACAAATCTGTTTGTCAAAATAGCTAGTTTGAAATGAATAAATAAATACTCCTCACATCTGCATTCTGTCTGTGTGTCTCTGTGTTTCTATATCTATCTCCCCCCCCCGCCATACACTTCATTCACTGCATATTGTGAAATTTGATCCTGAAACTCTATAGCACACAATAACTCAGAGTTCATACTGTAGAGGTACTACTGCCTGTAAGGTCCTGACACTCCATACAATTGCAGTTGTCATTCAGTCCTATGCCTATTCTCCATTATTCACCATTAAGAAGAGTAATAATACTCATGGCTATTAGGAGAAGTACTTGTGGTTTGTTGTATGTCTCATTTTCAGAAGCACAAAGCTAACCTTCCTAATTGATCTATTTTGCTTTGCCTCGTTCTCTTGCTCCTTCTGTTTCCTTCTTTGTCTCTCCACTTGTCTTCCTCTTTTACTCCATCTTTTATCTCTCTGGGAAACTCTCCCCACTCTCTCTTGTTCCTTGCCTCACTGAATCCCTCCATTCTCCCATGTTTGCATTTATCTCTTTCTTGTTTATGGTTTTACTTTCTTTCTCTCTACTCTGGACTCAATTCATTATTCATTCATCTGAGCTTGCCAACCTTGTTGTTGATTTTATTCTTTGTGAACCCTTATAAAATGGCTCTAGTCAGTAGAGTAACCAGTAATAACTTTAAGTTCTCCTGAGCAAATGTCAACACACAAGATAGCCAAGGTGACACTGTTTTCAAGTCCAACACTGGGTGAGTACTTGTTATCTGAAAGTCAAGGGACTAGAAGCATTTTATATTTTGGATGCCTGTAGACTTTGACAGCCATTTGTAGCTAATGTGAAATTTTGAAATGTCAGCTTTCCTAATTATGAATACTCAGTCTGCACTCCAAGTTATTCTAACTTTCCTGATCTACTAGAGGAATTATGTTTAGCTACAGAACAATAGCTACTGTCTGAAGAAAAAAAAAGTTGTCAGTTTTTCTTGTTGGTTTGTTTGATCCTTCCTTCCTTCCCTCCCTCCATCTCTCTCCTTCTGCCCTTCCTTTCCTTCCTCCTTGAATGGCATGACATACTAGGAACCAAGTCCTGTACTCTGCCTGTACTATGCAAGCACTCTGCCCTTGAGTTGCATCTCTATCCAGCCTCGGGACCATTAGGATTCCTCACTGAAATCTAAATTTCATTTCTTCCACATATGAGTTACTAAGATGTTTTATAAGGGGATATCTCTTGTATGGGAGGCTAGACTTTATCTGTATTTTTTTTTTATAATTAGGGTGACAAGATGTTGCCAGTTGGTGGGAGCTGCCCTAACACCCTTTGCTCTCAAGCCCCAGTATGCTCTAAACTGTCCTTATTCACAGGACACAATTTGTGACCATACATCTTAACAGATCATGCAGTCACCTCTCATATATTATTGTGGTCATTGACTAAAGGGCCACTTCACTACACAACAAACCATATGAAGACTGCATCATTTAATATACTATTTCTAAAACAAGCATCATTAGCAGGGAAGAAGCAAGACAACATGGGGAGGGGGAGGTGAGGCACAGTAAAGGCCACAGTGGAAAGATATTCAGTGTCAGAGTGAAAATAGGTAATTAGCTTAAATCAGAACTGCCACTGTTTGTTTGTAAGACTGGAAAAGCAGAATACTTTGAAAGAGCCTCTTTGATCTTGCTTGCACCTCTGCTCTTTCCTGTGCTAGAAAGGATGTTCAAATAAGGTACATATAGATCCTGGCTAACTAGTTATGACTCTCTTTCCTTAGGCAGTGAATGCTGAGACAAACGTGCAGAAGGCAGAGAAACCAAAAAAAAAAAAGTTTAAAAAGTAACAGCTAAGTCCTTTTTGATAAAGCAGCCAGTAGGTACCCCACCAAACATCTCTCCATAAAATTTATTCATTTAACAATAATTTTATTTGATATACCAACATGAATCAGCCTCATGATAACTACAAGGGTATCATGCCTGTTCCTCAGACTAACACTTCATTTCAAATACTTTTTAAATGTAAGCATCATGAATTATCTGTCACTATAAATTCAGGTTTTCTTTTAGATGAGCTGGTATTCAGTTAGAAAGATGACTACTGTTGACTGAGATTGGTTCTTCTGATTGTAGGAGATCAAGATACAGTCTGAAAACTGTTTTTAAATAGATGTTGAGTTTACAAATTTCAGTGTCATTTTGAACAGCATGCTTATTATATAATGAGTGATCTCATTCCACCAACCCTATGTACAATATGTAGTGTGTATCTTTAGTCAGAGTCCAGGCTATCTTACCTTATAGTTGACCAATTGACTATCTACTGTTCATTAATAATATATTGACAGAACTTTGGGGTAAAAATAGCTTGTTTGCTCTTGTCCATGCTATTTAAGTGCACTCTATAAAGTCCTCTATGTTCCTTTAGTCCATCATAATGATTTAGGCTTCTACTCTGAGTGAAACAGGTAAAAATGTGTTTTGTGAGCAGAGGGATGACATCATAAAGCTTGATGTTTCATTCAACAATGTTCATTGCACCTCTCCTCCGGTCTGACAAAAACCACAGTCCTTGATCTCACACAACTTACATTTTAGCCGAGATGGCAAATGTGAACCAAGAAGCATTAAATACAGCACAGGAAAGGCAAACATGTTTCACATTGGTGATGACCTTTCCCTAAGGGACAATGGAAATAAACATCTTCTGAAATACTGAGACAATGATGGATAGTCTTGTCTATATGCCAGAGACAGTGCACACCTTATCTCATTCAATTTTTATAGTAGTACTATGTGTAGTTAATATAAGAAACACATTGCTTGTAAAGACATTAAAGCTAGAAAGGTGTTCAGCTGATACATGGCAGTCCAAAGGTAGAGCATTTGTCCATTGGCCCAAGTCATGGTCTACTTTTCTGCGTTCAATGTTATAGTAACAATAGCTCCCAGGCAATGTATAAGTTCATTTATTAAGTGGGTTTTGCCGTTCAATCTTCTCATAGAGGATACTTGCTCTCTGTCATCGTCTGATTCTTGTTTCCTCCCCCAACTCCTTGGTCAGACTTTCTACATTCAGCCCTAGCTATACTCTTAAAGTCCTTGTGGCTCATAGTCCTTGGCTAGAAACACTGCCCTTCATTTCACTTTCTGTACCACCCATCACAGTCTTACTGGTACTAAATAATAATAATAATAATAATAATAATAATAATAATAATAATGAAAAGAGAAGGTTGTGGTAGGAGATTCAATTTCTTCATCTGAAATGAAGAAATTCATTCTGAATGTTGTTAGCCAATTTCTTCACCTGAAATGAAACTAATAATACATGACACCATTTTCAAAGAATTTAGGGAATGATCAGAGTAGTTGTTCCAGTGAAATCCTTCAAATACCCCCCCCCCCCCAAATCTAATCCATTATAACTTCCAGTTGGAGATGCTACTTCAGTCCTTTAGGCATTGGTGTTTGTTCTTCATTGTGTAGCAATGTGTCTTCTCCATAAGATTATTTAGTTTGTTAATTTAATCAATAAATATTCACTATTTGGCAAGGAGGTTCTCTGCTTTGGAAGCTGGAATGAGAATCCAATAACATAATCAATGACACTAAGTGTTTGCAATCCATTCCTTGCCTGCTTGTTAGCATCGCCAGAGTGCCTTAGAAAATTTTCCATGCCTAATCCATGCCTAATTTAACACTATAGTAGTTAAATCAAAGTCAAACTTGAGACTTCCCATTCTGTTCCTAGCCAGAAATGTTTCCTTAACAACTGGGCTTTCATAATTGTGATGTTGTAAATGAATTCTTGTTGGGTTAAAGGTGATGTCTTCTAATTCTCATTTTGTAAAAAAAAAAAATTATAGAACAATCATTTTAATATATTTGTCATGTAAAATAGATTTCTGGCTCATGAAAAGTGGAAATATCTGCAAAGTCATATGCATTCCTTCATGGCAATAATTAGGTCTGCTACTGGTTGCCCCTTTAAGACAGGCAGTACTCTCAGCATACCCCCTTAACATATCACAGAATGTATGCTTTGCTAACATAAACAAGCTAATTGTTTATGTTAGTTTCTTATGATTTTCAATCTCTCAGAGATTTTTTTTCTGCATGGACATTGCTTTGAGTGGAATCTTGGCTCTCAAGAATTCATGTCCATCGGGAACCTCTCAGAATGTTACCCTTTTTAAGGGAAATAGAATCTTTGGAGATAAAGTCAGCTAAAATGGGATTATACTGGATTATGATGAGTCCTATATTTAATGCCTAATGTCTAGTTGAGATAAGATGTGTAAATAACATGTAAGGAAATCTAGAATTTGTTTTTTAAATAAATTATCACACATCATTTCAATTTTGAAAGCTAGAAATGGCCTTTGTTCTATATACAACCTCAGGAATTTTAGGTAACTCCTATACCTATTAGAACATAGCTAAGGATTCAAATTCAGACTGTTGGAGAGTAATATTAGGTTTTTACCTGATCAAATCAGTTGAAGTGATGAACTCTTACTATTTACAATGTAGTTAGCCATGTATGTGTGGTATAAATGGTAACCCATATATCAGAATCTCTGACTCCTACAGATCTATTAAGGATGAAATAAAGAGATTCATGGGAAACAAAAACCATCATGTTTTAGAAGTCTTGGATGACTAAACACTGTAAATAGTATAATACATATATTATCTTGAATAAGCTCCAAAAGAACAAAAAGATGATGTTTAACACACCCAAGAATAGAAGCTTAAAATTGAATGCAGTATGTATACAAAACTGTCTTGTTAGAATTCCATTAGGTTTAATCTATCTTTTTCTCCCAAGCAAGATTAACAAGGTTCATGTTTGTTAAATATCTGGATAAAAAATTTCATTTCTAAGGAGGAAAAGTGGATCTTTTTACAAGAGTTTCCAGCACAAGTAGCATTTTACTGGGATTATCTGAATTGCCAGATCCTAGCAAACCTGTCACCAAATCAAAAAGTCCATTAGAAAGCCAAGGCAGGACCAACCCTTCTTGATGGGTTTCTTATGTTAGAATATGAGTTAGTAGGATTTGGGGAGGGTCCAAAAAAAAAAAAAAAAAGGCTAGCATTGGCAGTAAACTTCAATAGTGTGAGAAAGCAGTGCTGTTAAAACACTCTCCAGTCATAAGAAGTGATGGCAGTTATGAAATTGAGATATCTTTACAGAGAGAAAGCAATATTGTGCTCTCAGGGTAAAATTTCATAGGGAGCTTGTGAAAATGACTTCCTGGGCAAGGGAAATTATGGGTCTTATTTTATTTTCTGGGTGAGTAAATCCACTGAATTTACTATGATCTCTGGATCACATGTAAACAGAGAATAGAAAAACCGTCTTGACAGCTGCATTTATACAGAGATCTGAAGTCAGTGCTGGCACTGGAACACTGAGCTAAGAAGGTGTGAGATTCATTTTGGTAGGATCCATATATTATTCATCATTTTGTTTCATTTTTGGTTTGTTATACTTCATAGCACACTTTCTAATTTGATCACTAAAACACAGTCCAATGAGATTAACGGGGTTGCTATCACAGTGCATACTTCACCTGAGAGAACATTCACACAACCTAGAAAATGCAAAACTTAACTAATTGGTTATTGTGCAGCTGAGTCTTCCTGTCACCTCTTCTCACATTTATGTCCACCCCACTCCTTTATGCCCTTGCTATTTAAGATGTGATAGTCCTTTAGCCTCACCCAGTATCTTGTTAGAACTGCAGATGCTCTAGGCCTTGCTTGGCATTACTGAATCAGAATTTGCATTTTAACAGCATCTAGAAATGATTTGTAGCCTTTGAATTTTAGAAAGCACCATATACATCATGCTATATAGTCATCTGGCATGTCTTTATTTTCAGATTCTTATCTTGATTTCATTATGGATGGGGTGTATAAGTAGAGGGCACTATCCTAAGGATAAGCTGCCAACCAATGAATCTTATCAAAATATAACTGGGTTCAAATAAGACTGGTATCAGTGACATCAACTTATTCTACATTAAGGTATAGACTCTGAACCAGTTGTGGTGACACAGGCTTAGAATCCCAGCACCTGGGAGGCAGAGGAAAGCAAGAGTTAAGGGTACGCTGGAGTATATAATAACTTTCAGACAAACCTGGAAAACAATCGAAGACATTGTCTCAAAATACAAGAAACAAAACCAAAATCATTATTAGAATCCAACCAATAATAACAGAAAAACAAGGTTCTGGAGACTAATTCGCAGTTTTGATACTTGCTGTGTACCATCAGCATCACTGAACTAATGAGAATCATAAAATACCAATAGAGGAAGGTTATTGTGAAGGTCAGAGGCAAGGTGTCTGCAGAGCTGTCAGACAAGAATGCAGTCCTCTCATTATCTTAAGTACTATATGTAACAGAGCTTACTCTAGATATCTTTGTAAGAAATCAGAAAAAAAAAGCCTTCTGATTTCATTTGATTTTGAAAAAGATGCCATGTCTGGTGTAGGTTGGCTTCAAACCAGTAAGTCTCCCCCCTCTACCTCCCAAGTCCTAAGATAAAAGAATGTACCACCATGCTCACATGTACCACAAAGACATTTTTATCCTTGTATTGTGGTTTGCATTTGTAGTCCTGGTATTCTGGCTGGAGGCAGGAAGATTGCTCTAACTTTGAGGTTAACCTTAGTTATAGAGTGAAATCCAATGTCAAAAGAAACCACAGCTGAAATCCCTAAGAAGTCACACAGAGGTCTTCCCCAAGTCAAACTTTGAATCTTTGCAGTCATATGTTCCACATGATCTCTGGACGTCTGCAGGCACATGTTGCTTAGAGGCTTTTCAAGTACTCACTGAATTAACCCAGAAAAACCCTGAACATACTTTGGCTTTCAGACATAATAACCTTAATGGTTATTCATCTTTGTACATATTCTGATTATAAAAAAGCAGTGGCATTTATTAATGGTGCAACTTCAGTTTCTTTGAGGACCTGCAACATTCCTGTGTCAGTTTTGAAAAATTACCAAAAAAAAAAAAAAAAATCAATCTTGAAATCTAGGAGACACCTGGGAGAAGCTCAGATACTGTCCCCTCTCAAGGAGTTCTAGAGATCAGTTGACTTGTACTAAGCCCCAGGATGAGAGTCTGATCACTTGAAGGTGAGCAATAAGCAAAGGACAAGTGTCCTAATGCAGATCTCCATCTCAGCCCCATCCTGATGATGTATCAGAATACTTTATTAAAATGAAATTCAGAGTAAATTAACCAACTCTATCACCTTGGGTGTATGTACTTTCAATTCAAAAATACTTATTTATTTGTTTGTTTATTTTTAGTTTTTTAGTGATAGAAGAAACATACAAAATGCTTTACTAAAACATTCCTTGCAGAGATGAGTTCTGATAAGTTAATATCATGTCATTATTTCTCATGCAAAAAAAATTTTCTAGCCTCATTATATGTGGTATGAAACTTAGAATTAGGTTATCATAAACTACTGGGATAAAAATATATGAGGCTAATACCAGTGTGCTACTCCTGGATGCAAAATCATTACTCTTTACAGAGCTAACAAATTCTTAAAGACAGGTTGAGAGCAAAGACTGGGAGACCCTGAGAACTGTCTAATGCATGTGATGAGCTTACCTATTCAAACTGGAATTGAAATAGTGTATTTCAGTTCTACATGTTTTTTCTTCTGCTTGGCAAAACCATGTTTTATGTAGATCTTTATTTTAGAGCAGTGTTTAGTTTGGCACTTTCAAATGCCCATTATTTTCATGGGACAAATATTCACAAAGCTAAGGTGTGTTGAATAGGGATTTAAAGCTGGTCTTTTCTGTTCAGTCAGGGCTGCTTATTACAATCTTGTTTGGCACCTCCCTGCTATGAAGGGCCATGTCTGCTTCAACTAAGTAAAAGGAGAGGAAGAAAACATTTCTGTTCCTAATGAAAACTAATAACATAGACTATAGACCACAGCCTTTTTCTAAATATCTCAAGTTGAAACTTTATTTTTACATGGATAATCTTTAAAGGAACTAAAATTACCTAAAGAAGTAAAATTGGACAATTTTAACATACTCCATATTTTTAATAAAGAGCTGAAGATTAAGTTTAGTTATTTTTCTATTATGCACATTTTCATCTGTGTGCTCTTTTATTTGAGGTTTCTTAGCTAAAGTTTGATGCTTTGATTTTTTCTAAGAGTATATTAATTTTTGTATTTCCTCTTTTGGTTGCTTTTTTACTCATATATTACATTCAAGCTATCATCACATACAGAGTTTTATTTTCTCCTGTTATCTTTCCATTTGACCCTAACTCATTTGTCTAGTTTCTCAGTAATCCCAAACACACTTGCTTTTTATACCTAAAAAGCAAGGCATTCCCTTGAGAAATTTCCATGTATTCCCTCAGTCCTCACAATATGCCCTATGAAGAAAGTATCATAATGACCCTCATTTAGTAAATGACAATTAACATGACTTTCTCTTTTTTTTTTTCTCAGAGATTAAGTGTCTTTCTCAGATGACATATTAAGTATGAGAGCCAAGATTTGAAGCCCTGTAATCTATTAATGGGACCAAATCTCTTAACAGCTAAGTGTTTAGTATATGAAACATTACAAATTAATTGGTAAAAAACCAGACATCTATGGCAGCAAAGGAGAGCATTATACAGAAGCTGGTTGTAATTACAGCACTCTCACTCCTTGTTGTTGAGTCACTGATTCTATGGTCTGTCTTTCCCATGATACCAAATCTTTATATGTTCAAATGCTTTATAGAAATGTATTGTGTTGGCATGTAACCTGTATACCTGTTCTATCTCATATTCTTAATATCCTTAATTCTGTTTAATATCTTCCACAATGTAAATGCTATACAACTAGTCAGTTGGGAGGCTACATTGTTTATGGAGTAAAGGGGGAAATTCTTTAGTTTTAGTAGTTCTTCCCTCTCTCAAGGTAACATGGTTACATGACAGGCTGATGGTACTATTCTGTAGTTCATGTATCAGTAGAGACCAGTGATGGGAAGAAAAGATGAATCTTAGCCAGGAAATGGTTGGCAGACTTGTATTATCTTGAAAGTCTGGTTATTTCTCTCAGCTCCTGCCTTCTCTAGACAGTCTTTGCCTATTAGATTACCACTTTAAGTCAACCATAGCATATGATTCCTGCCTTTCCTGGATGGAGTACATTCATTCAATCATCCAAAGACTTATAGAGGCAGCATTTTAAAGAACAGCTTCATTTACTAGACTAAATTTCTTCTTGAGTAGGATCCTATATGCTTCAATAAGAGTGCAAAATGTAGTCCATTTACACAATGGAATAGTATCCAGTTATTGAAAATGAGGACATCATGAATTTTGCAGGCAAATGGACAGACCTAGAAAATACCATCCTGAGTGAGGTAACCCATGATACAACTCACAGACCATAAGAAGCTTAACAAGAATGAAGTCCCGATTTTCTCTCTGGGGTCTTGCTAAGGCAGGACCAGCCGGGAGGCATAGGCCTCAGGAAGTGCAGGGGAGTCGCAGGACTGCAGGGACAGGAGCCTCTCAGCTTCCGAGGGACAGAGCTGGATCAGCGAACATCTCTGCCCCCTCCCTGGGAGCAGAGGGCTTCCCTCCAGGAACAGCTTGAGCCCAAGTACTCAGGCAGGACCAGCTGGGAGGCACAGGCCTCAGGAGTGGAAGGGGAGTTGCAGGGCAGCAAGGAAAGATCAAGCTCTAAGACACCAAGAACTTCTAACACCAGAGATCAAGAGATGGCGAAAGGCAAATGCAAGAATCCTACCAACAGAAACCAAGACTGCTTGGCTTCACCAGAACCTAGTACTCCCACCTCAGCAAGCCCTGGATATCCCAAAACACCAGAAAAGCAAGATTTGGATCTAAAAACTCATCTCACAATGCTGATAGAGAAACTTAAGAAGGACATGAATAACTCCCTTAAAGAAATACAGGAGAAAACAGATAAAGAGATACAAGCCCTTAAAGAGGAAAAAAAAATCCCATAAAGAATTACAGGAGATCACAAGTAAACAAATAGAAGACCTTAAAGAGCAAACCCAAAAATCCCTTAAGGAATTGCA
>JADRCD010223510.1:0-15641 GCA_019843815.1 Montemys delectorum
ATTTAAGAAATGGTGTGTGTATTAAGATGGTCTATCCATAAAGTCATTCACCAACTGTTTCAATGAACAATGGTTCTGCATGGAAGATGGTACAGACATTAGGTGAGGATAAGAATCTGGTTCATTGGCTGTGATGATTTTGAAAAGCATTCATCTCAGGGAGAGAGTAACTTATAAAGTCCGCTTCTTTAAACTTGATACAAGAGCTAGAAATGTCAAGCAAAGCATTCAGTCTCACTCTTTGTTGTTCTCTTTCCTACAAGCCACCTCCCAACTTAATTGTCTATGTCTCCCTTGGGTATATAAATACTTTTGAAATATATAAGCTGTTCTGAAAACCATAGTATAGTGTAAAAACATGAAATAAACAATACTACTAATAGATAAGCTGAAATAGGAAAAGCAAGATTTCAAGACCCTTACATTGTACACAGCAAGAAACTGTCACAAACAAGCTGAAAGTATATATAGGTTGTACAATATTGGATCTATTTCTCCAATTACCAAATTAGAGAGACCATTGGATGACAATCAACAAATTTCTAATTCCTCATATTTTTGGATTTCAGTCACTTAGGATATGTTGATAATATTAATTTTCATAATAAGATATTAAGAAAAAGTAATTGTCACTTCCTGTTGTTTTTGTTGTATGATGTGGAATTAGATTTGTGTGGATTTGTTGAAAGATTACTTTCTTGCTTCTTCTAGGGTGTAGTTTTGCTCCTTATGTTGATATTTTCCATCTATTATCCTTTGGAGGGCAAGATTTGTGGAAAGATATTGTGTAAATTTTGTTTTGTCATGGGATATCTTGTTTTCTCCATCTATGGTAATTGAGAGTTTTGCTGGGTATAGTAGCCTTGGCTGGCATTTGTGTTCTTGTAGGGTCTGTATGACATCTGCCCAGGATCTTCTAGCTTTCATAGTCTCTGGTGAGAAGTCTGGTGTAATTCTGATAGGCCTACCTTTATATGTTACTTGCCTTTTTTCCCTTACTGCTTTTAAAAATCTTTCTTTGTTTAGTGCATTTGATGTTTTTATTATTATGTGCAGGGAGGAATTTCTTTTCTGGTCCAGTCTATTTGGAGTTCAATAAGCTTCTTCTATGTTCATGGACATCTCTTTCTTTAGGCTTCTTGTATGTTCATGGACATCTCTTTCTTTAGGTTAGGGAAGTTTTCTTCTACAATTTTGTTAAAGATATTTACTGGCCCATTACATTGGGAGTCTTCACTCTCTTCTATACCTATCATCCTTAGGTTTGGTCTTCTCATTGCATCCTGGATTTCCTGGATGTTTTGGGTTAGGAGCTTTTTGCTTTTTGCATTTTCTTTGACTGTTGTGTCAATGTTTTCTATGGTGTCTTCTGCCCCTGAGATTTTCTCTTCTATCTTTTGTATTCTGTTGGTGATGCTTGCATCTATGACTCCTGATTTTTTTTCCTAGGTTTTGTATCTTCAGGGTTTTCTTTCTTTCTGATTTCTTTATTGTTTCTATTTCCATTTTTAGATTCTGGATGGTTTTGCTCATTTCCTTCACCTGTTTGATTGTGTTTTCCTATAGTTCTTTAAGGGATTTTTGTGTTTCCTCTTTAAGAGCTTCTAGCTCTTTACCTGTGTTCTCCTGTATTTCTATGAGGGTGCTATTTATGTCTTTCTTAAGGTCCTGTATCATCGTCTTGATAAGTGATTTTATATCTGAATCTTGCGTTTCCGGTGTGATGGTGTGTACAGGACTGGCTATGGCGGGAGAATTGGGTTCTGATGATGCCAAGTGACCTTGGTTTGTGTTGTTTATTTTCTTATGCTTGCGCCCCCCCCCCCCCGCCATCTGGTTATCTCTAGGGCTACCTGCCCTTGCTAATTCTGACTGGAGGATCACCTTCCTGTGATCCTGGTTGTATCAGAACTCCTCAGAGTCAGGCAGTCTCTGTGATCCTGTGATTTTGGGATCCTGTGACCTTGGGCTTGTTAGAGCACCTGGGAGTGCAGCAGCTTCCTCTGGGTGTTGTGGGACTGGCTGTAGAGCTTGCGCCCAAGGTCTGCTCAGGACACCAGCCCAAAGAGACCGAAAGGAACCCGAGCCACTCTGCTGGCGGAGTTCCTGTGTGCTTGGTCCAGCAGGTCCCAGTTACTCCCAGTGTTGGGACAGATGTTGGGTCCCCCTCACCTCTGATCCTGAGAGTTTCAGAGCACCTGGGAGTGGAGCTTCCTCTGGGTGTTGTGGGACTGGCTGCAGAGCTTGTGCCCAAGATCCGCTCAGGGCACCAGCTCAGAGAGACCAGAAGAAATCCTGATTTTTTTTGCTTAGTGTTAGTACTCTTCTCTCATTATTTTATCTGTCATTTGATTCTCACCAAATATCATAGTAAATTAACAAAGCCACATGAATAAAATCATGTCCAAGAAAACAAAATGCTTTTCAAAGTTGAACCACATTTTGTATGGTTTTCATAATTCATATACACAAAATATTTTGCCTTTTCCAAGTTGTGTTTCATCTTTCTTTCTTCCTTTTTGTCACATGGGTACACATGTTTGTGTGTGTATTTTCATAGGAAGGAGGCTTAGATAGTTTTGTGTGTGTGTGTGTGTGTGTGTGTGTGTGTGTGTGTGTGTGTGTAAAGGTCAGAGATAAACTTCAGTTTTTTTCTCAATCTTTTTTCACTTTCATTTTTGGTCTTTCAAGACCAAGTTTCTTTGTGTAGCTCTGGGTAAAGACCAAACTAGCCTTGAACTCACAAAGATCCCCCTGCCACTTCCTCCAGAATGCTGTGGTTAAAAGCATGTACCGAACCCAGCGGTGCTTGCAGGGAACCAGACAGTCTCTAGAGCTTGAGAAACTGCTGGTCCATCTCTACTGAAAAACCAAATGAGATACTGACAAATGCCTGCTGGCTCTCAGTGGGTTGCTCGCTTTCGTCTGCCTCCAGCAACACTGGAACATAGCCTTACAGCTCTGGATTTCTTCCTCTAAGGTAAAGGCCATGTCGCCTCCTGGAAAAGTTCCCCGGAAGGAGAAGCTGGGGCTCCAGTGTGAGTGGGGGTCCTGCTCCTTTGTGTGCTTAGCCATGGAGGAGCTCTTCGACCATGTCACTCAGCACCTGCAGCAGCACATGCATGGCTCTAAGGAGTTGGACAAGGAAGAGGACCCACTCGAGGAAGAATTCTCCTGCTTGTGGCAGGAATGTGGCTTTTGCTCTCTGGACAGTTCTGCCGACCTCATCTGCCATGTCTACTTCCACTGCTACCACACCAAGCTGAAACAGTGGGGGTTGTAACCTTTACAAAGCCAGGCTGACCTCAGCCCCTGCATCCTGGACTTCCAGAGCCGGAACGTCATCCCTGACATCCCTGACCATTTCCTGTGCCTATGGGAACATTGCGAGAGTATCTTCGACAACCCTGAGTGGTTCTATCGGCATGTGGATGCGCACAGCCTGTGCTGTGAATACCAAGCTGTCAGCAAGGACAACCGTGTGGTGCTGTGTGGCTGGAAAGGCTGTACCTGTACCTTCAAGGACCGGTGTAAGCTCCGAGAACACCTTCGCAGCCACACCCAGGAGAAAGTGGTGGCCTGCCCCACCTGTGGGGGCATGTTTGCCAACAACACCAAGTTTTAAGATCACATCCGTCGCCAGACCTCATTGGATCAGCAGCGTTTCCAGTGCTCCCACTGTTCCAAGAGATTTGCCACAGAGAGGCTCTTGCTTGACCACATGCGGAACCATATGAATCACTATGAATGCCTTTTGTGTGACATGACCTGCCCACTGCCTTCTTCCCTCCGGAATCACATGCGCTTTCGACACAGTGAGGACCGACCCTATAAATGTGACTGTTGTGACTACAGCTGTAAGAATCTGATTGACCTCCAGAAGCACCTGGACACCCACAGCAAGGAGTTGGCCTATAGGCGTGACTTTGAGAATTGCAGTTTCAGTGCAAGATCACTCAGTTCTTTCAAGTCCCATCACCGCAAAGTGCATGAAGGAGACTCAGAGCCAAGGTACAAATGTCATGTCTGTGACAAATGCTTCACACGGGGCAACAACCTCACTGTGCACCTTCGCAAGAAGTACCAGTTCAAGTGGCCCTCAGGACACCCGCGTTTTCGGTACAAGGAGAACGAAGATGACTACATGCGACTACAGCTAGTTCGGTATGAGAGTGTGGAGCTGACACAGCAGTTGCAGTAGCAGCTGCAAGACGGATCAGATCCAGGGTTGGCACTGAATGAGAGCAGCCTGCAGGGCATTGTTCTAGAAACAGTGCTAGGTGAGGCAGGACCTGAGGAAGGCACAGAAGAGGAAGGTAGAGTTGCTGAGGGGACATCCCTCTCAGCTTCTCAGGACAGCCCCAGTTCTGCCATTCATATGGTCAGTCAGACAGACACCCAAAGCCAGCGAGACATGGTCTAGTATGTACTGTCTGAAGCCCCAGGAGAGCCCCCGCCAGTCTCTGAAACACCCTCAAGAGAGATGGAAAAGCTTCAAGGAATACCTGAGGAGCCAGATGTCCAGATGGGCTGAGGCTGCAGAGCCTGACTGGTCCTACTCCAGATCTTGAAGTTTGAGCCAGGCAGGAAGCAGTGCCCCAGTGGGCAGCCCTTTGTTCTTGGATGCCTTTAGCATTGGTGCTGAGAACAGTGTGTTCCCCTCTGACTCAGGAGGCATCATGCTTTAGATTCTGGCGAGTTGGACTCCTTGAGGGAACCCTACGTGTATGTTCTCATTAGAGGAGCTGTTGCCAGGTTTAAGCGTACTCCCTTAGGGTGCTAGACAGTAAAATGTTTAGTCTACATCCATTCCAATCTCCAGGGATCCTTCGATCCATTGACCCAGGGATGAGTGACTGTTCCTTACGAGGGCCATTTCCTCAATGTAAGTTAAGCATTGAGAACCAGGTGCCGTTTCTCTCAAGGTTTCCTTTTACATTCCAGGGACACTTGTTATCTTCAGGGACAGGATTAAAAATACTGTGTATGTGTGACAGTTGTCTTTTTGGGAATAAACGAAACACTTGGGCTGTTAAAAAAAAAAAAAAAAAAAAAAAGCATGTACCCTCCCCCAGCTGTACTTTATTTTTTGAGACAAGGTCACTCACTGAATGTGGAAACCACTAATCAGGTAGGTCTCTGGCCAGTAGCCTCCTATGATTTTTTTGTATCTATCTCCCCAGCATTTAGAGATTACAGATGGAGACTACCATGCCTGCCTATTTTATGTTTCATATGGGCACTGGGAAATCTGAACTGAGGTCCTCCAACTTGTGAGGTAAAAATTCTACCAATAATCATCCATTCCTCCAGTTCAATATTTCTTTTCTTTCTTTCTTTATTAAATGTAAAGACAAGGGATGGCAGTCTCGTGGAACTAAACAGCAAAGCAATAGCTAGACTGACTTGGTCCTGCAAATACAGCATATGTGGTGGGATTATACGGCCAAGTACTTCACAAGAGACATTTCACAAACAGAAAAGCTCTATGGCGGCCATTAGTTCTGACTCCATGACACAATTCTTGGTTGTCTTCTTTATTTTGTTCTCAAAGTTTGAAAAGAAATTACTTACAAAAGATGAATCATCTTTTTGAAGGAAACTGTCACCCAAGACAGACTGCTTCATTTCTCTTTTAATAAAGAAAATGTGACAAGGGATAATGTACAATTCACGTTAGCCTGTATTAAGCTGTGATAAAACCTCCAAACCTGAAGAGCTTAATAAAAATCAAAGAGCTGTTTCCTCTTGTGTTGTATGACCAAAGATAGTTGCCAAGTGGGGCTCTGGTCATCAGAATATTCCCAGAGCCCAACCAGACAAAGGCACCTTGGACCTTTAATGTCCGTCTCTCTATGGTAGAGAGTGCCAAGTGGGGGGCAGTCACAGACAAGTAAACACCATGACCTGAAAGTAAATGTCCTTCACCTTTTCTCATTTCTGCCCTCTCCCTCCTTTTTTCTTTTCTCCTTCCTCCTTCCCTTCCTCTCTTCATTCTTCCTTCTCCCTTTCCTCTTTCCTCCCTCCTTTCATTTTCTTGTTTCTCTTTCCTCCTTTTTTTCTTTACTAACTACCTCCTTGTCCTTGTCCCTCCCTCTGTTTCTCACTCCCCCACTTTCTTCCTTTCTTTTTGATCCCAATATGGCCTCATACTACTTATGTAGCTCAGAAGTATCTGGAACTTCATTTTCTTCATCTTCCATGTGTGGCATTTTGGGATTTTGGGCACACATCACCACACACATCTCACGTCGTGCTGGAAATTGAACACAGGGCTTCAAGCGTTCTAAGCAAACATTCCATCACCTGAGCTACACCCCGAGGCTCTCAGACTTCTTGAGTCAGAATACTCACAATCCATGTACCTAGAAGGAAGCGCTGTTTATTAGTGAAGACATGTTTAAATATATTTCATTGTGAGATACTTCTTTTTTTGTTAATAATTTTTACACTCCATATTTTATTCCCATCCCTGCACCTCCTGACCCACCCTCCAACTGTTCTACATCCCACCTGTCTCCATGTGAATGTCCCCACCTCCCACCCCACCTGGCCACTAAACTCCCTGGGGCCTCCAGTCTCTTGAGGGTTAGGTGCATCATCTCTGAATGAACACATACCTGGAAGTCCTCTGCTGTATGTGTGTTGGAGGTCTCATATCAGCTGGTGTATGCTGCCTGGTTGGTGGTCAAATGTTTGAGAGGGGGTCCAGATTAATTGAGTCTGCTGGTCCTCCTAGAAGATCGCCCTCCTCCTCCTCAGCTTCTTTCAGCCTTCCCTAATTCAACAACAGGGGTCAGCTGCTTCTGACCATTGGTTGGGTGCAAATCTCTGCATCTGACTCTTTCAGCTCTTTGTTGGATCTTTTGGAGGGCAACCATGCTAGATCCCTTTTTGTGAGCACTCCATAGCCTCAGTAATAGTGTCAGGTCTTGGGACCTTCCCTTGAGCTGGATCCCACTTTGGGCCTGTCACTGGACCTTCTTTTCCTCAGGCTCCTTTCCATTTCCATCCCTGTAATTGTTTCAGACAGGAACAATTATGGGTCAGAGTTGTGACCGTAGGATGGCAACCCCATCCCTCACTTGATGTCCTGTCTTCCTGCTGGAGGTGGACCCTGTAAGTTCCCTCTCCCTACTGTCAGGTATTTCATCTACCTGAGAGTTTCTCACCTCCCAGGTCTCAGGAGCATTTTGGAAGGCCCCCACCCCCATCCTCCTATCTCCCGAGGTTGCCTGTTTCCACTCTTTTCACTCTCCCAATTCCAGATCAGGTTCCCCTTCCTCTCCTCCCCTCCCCCATCTACCCCATTCCCTTTCCCTCTCAGGTCTCTCCCTCCTTCTCCACTTGTGATATAGCATAGCTTTCTTCTCTCTCCCAAGTGGGACTGAGGCATCCTCACTTGAGCACTTCAGCTTGTTGACATTTTTGAGTTCTGTGAACTGTATCTTGGCTATTCTGTACTTTTTTTTTCTAATATGCAGTTATTAGTGAGTACATACCATTCACGTTCTTATGGGTCTGAGTTACCTCACTTAGGATGATATGTTCTAGTTCCATCCATTTGTCTGCAAAACTCAGGATGTCCTCATTCTTAATAGTTGAGTAGTATTCAACTGTGTAAATGAACCACATTTTTTGTATCCATTCATCTGTCACGGGACATCTGTTTTGTTTATAGCTTCTGGCTATCACAAATAAGGCCGCTATGAACATAGTGGAACATGTGCCCCTGTGGCATGATGGGGTACCTTTTAAATATATTCCCAAGAGTGGTATAGCTGGGTCTTCAGGAAGATCTATTTCCAATTTTCTGAGGAACCTCCAGATTGATTTCCACAGTGGTTGTACCAGTTTGCAATCCCACCAGCAATGGAGGAGTGTTCCTCTTTTCTACATCCTCTCCAACATGTGTTGTCACCTCAGGTCTTGATCTTAGCCATTCTGATTGGTGTAATGTGGAATCTCAGGGCCATTTTGATTTGCATTTATCTGATCACTAATGACTTTGAACCTTTCTTTAGGTATTTCTCAGCCATTTTAGATTCTTCAGTTGTGAATTCTTGGTTTAGTTCTAGACCCCATGTTTTTATTGGATTGTTTGGTTTTTGGGTGATTGACTTCTTGAGTTCTTTATATATTTTGGATATTAGTTCTTATCGAATGTGGGGTTAGTGAAGATTTTTTCCCAATCAGTAGGGTGCCAATTTATTTTATTGACTACATCCTTTGCCTTACAAAAGCTTCCCAGTTTCATGAGGCCTTATTTATCAATTCTTGATCTTAGAGCCAGATGAATTTAGTGCAGAATTCTACCAGAGCTTCAAAGAAGACGTTATATGAATTTTCCTCAAACTGTTCTATAAAACAGAAACAGAAGTAACACTACCTAACTCATTCCATGAAGCCATAATTATTCTGATACCTAAATCTCACAAGGACCCAACCAAAAAAGAAAACTTCAGACCAATCTCACTTATGAATATTGATGCAAAAATTCTCAGTAAAATTCTTGACAACTGAATCCAAGAACACCTTAAAACTATCATTCACCACGATCAAGTAGGCTTCATATCAGGGATGCAGGGTTGGTTTAATATATGAAAATTCATTAACAAAATCCACTATATGAACAAACTCAAAGAAAAAAATCACATGATCATCTCCTTAGATGCAGAAAAAGCATTTCACAAAATACAACACCCCTTCATGTTAAAAGTATTGGAAAGATCAAGAATTCAAGGCCAATACCTAAACATAATAAAAGCAATTAACTGCAAACCAACAGCCAATATCAAATTAAATGGAGACATACTTCAAGCAATCCCACTGAAATAAGGGACAAGACAAGGATGCCCACTCTCCCCATATCTATTCAATGTAGTACTCAAAGTGTTAGCTCAGACAATAAGACAACAAAAAGAGATCAAGGAGATACAAAATGGTAAAGAAGAAATAAAGGTATCACTATTTGCAGATGATATGATGTATACATAAGTGACCCCAAAAATTTTACCAGAGAACTTCTCCGGCTGAAAAACAACTTCAGCAAAGTGGACAGATATAAAATTAACTCAAATAAATCAGTAGCCTCCCTTTATACATATGATGAATAGGCTGAGAAAGAAATTAAGGAAACAACTCCCTTCACAATAGACACAAATAATATAAAATATCTTGGGGTAACTCTAACCAAACTGGTGAAAGATCTGTATGACAATAACTTCAAGTCTCTCAAGAAAGAAATCGAAGAAGATCTCAGAAAAATGGAGCGATCTCCTATGTTCATGGATTGGCAGAATTAACAAATGGCCATCCTACCAAAGGCAATCTATAGATTCAATGCAATCCCCATCAAAATCCCAATGCAACTCTTCAAAGACATGGAAAGAGCAATTCTCAAAATCATCTGGAAAGGCAAAAAACCCAGAATAGTGAAAACGATTCTTAACAATAAAAGAACAGCTGGGGGAATCACAATCCCTGACCTCAAGCTTTACTACAGAGCAATAGTGATAAAAGCTGCAGGGTATTGGTACAGAGACAGATACGTTGATTAATGGAATAGAATTGAAGACCCAGAAATAAAACCACACACTTACAGTCACTTGATCTTTGACAAAGATGCCAAAAATATGCAATGGACAAAAGAAAGCACCTTCAATAATGGTGCTGGTCTAACTGGCTGTCTGTATGTAGAAAAATGAAAATAGACCCAAATTTGTCACCTTGTACAAAGCTCAAGTCCAAGTGGATCAAGGACCTCAACATAAAACCAAATACATTGAATCTAATAGAAGAAAAAGTGGGAAAGAGCCTTGAACTCATTGGTACAGGGGTAAATTTCCTAAACAGTACTCTGAAAGAATTTTAAACTTTCAAATATTCTTTTGACTTGTTTCCATTTTAAAAAAAACACTGGAATTAACAAGGATATTCTATAAGCTAAAAGTACAAATTTATACTTCTTTCTTTATGAGGGACTGTACATCTTTAATCTGATCATAGTTGTTTTGTGTTTATAATGTTTTGTATGAATACATTTAATTATTGCTGTTGATATAATTATTTGACACTTTTTAAAAACAAAGCCACTTTTTGCTTGTTTGGTTTGAGACAGGCTTTCACTGTGAAATTTTGGTTTAATAAGATTCTCCAAGGTCACCAGATAGGAGCAGTTCAAACCCAGTTTTGTTTTGGGCCACCTTCACAGCTATCCTTGACCATACGTGACCCACGGGCTATGAGTTGGACATATCTGCAAATCTTACTGGAGCCAGCATTACACGGTGCCAGGAACATAAGGAAAATTCCACAAAGTGATAACAACTTAGATAGTCTCAAGGTATTATTCACATAGAAGGACCTGGAAAGAGAAAGGTGTCATTGGGACATGTCTAAAAGTAGCAAGCTGCAATGGACAGCAAAGGAAAGAAGCTAATGGAGGCAGATGGTGCAGCAGAGGAACATGGGGCCAGAGACAGAGAGTCCTGATGTGCCACTCTAGGGCTGTGCCTCCTAAGCCCTGGGGAGTTCTTTGTATTTTTAAGGAGAGGACTTAGAAATCTTAAATTTGGAAGAAAATGTTAAACATTGCAAATAAGGGACTGGAGAGGGAGCAGTGGCGGTGTCCCATGGCCCGCCATCTCCAGTTCTATCTTCTGGCCTTCCTTCTCTCCTTTATGAGAGAGCTGCGTGCAACAGAGGATGGTACCAAGGCTACAAAGAGACTTGGGCATGTTTCCTTGCCTCCCTTCTTCCCACTGCTCTCATGTGCTTGCCAATCCATGTGGCTGATAAATAATGACTGGGCAGTAGAAATGGTCTGGAAATTTTGGATGTTGACTCAAAATAGGAAAGAGAAGTAAAGAAAAGAACAATGACATCCCCCCCCCCCCCCCCTCCTTCCCCGCCTTTGGATTTGATTTGCTCCTATCTAGTGACCTTGGAGAATCCTATTAAACCAGATTTTCATTATTGAGTGCAGTCTTGCTTTGAGGAAACATCTAGGGGCTGGCTAAACAAGTCCCAAGCAACCACCAAAGAAAGCATTATCAGGGGAGGCACATGGCTTCTACTTTCTTCCCATTCTTCTGTGGGATAGGCTACAATCAGCTCAAGCCCTAATACTCTACAACAATACATATATCTCGAAGGAAATTTAATACAGATTAAAATGTTAACATACATCATTCAGTTAATAACTAAGTCACTAGGTTTTATATATATGCACATACACATATGTATATGTATACATATATACATACATACATAAATAGGTACGTACATACATACATACATACATACATACATACATATAGTTTTAGGCTGTTTATAAGTCTTCTACAGGTAAATAATCTTCTTAAAGAGATCAGATGGTCTTTCTTTTCCTTCTGGAGGCATACTGGAGTAGTAAGACTATGGATGCTCAGAACGGTGACTATGGTTATAGCAGATCTAAAGAACTAGGTATAGTTAAGCTTAAGCGGTCTTTGACACACAAGATAGAGAAAAGATGTTTCTGGAAACCCAATGGAGAAAATGCCCATTTCTACCACTCCAAAGACATATTCTGAAGGTGTTTTGAAACGGAACAAGCCTGTTCTAGTTACTCTCAGGGTGACTTTGGAAAGGAAACTGGAATCCGCAGTGAACTTTCAATTTCCCAAGGTGGTGACTACAAGTAATTAGTCTTGCCCTTGCATTGGCCTCAGAGAAAGAGTGTGAGATTGGGAGGCTTAAAGGGAAGAGAACCTGAGTACTGAGCTCAGCCTGAGGAGAAAAGATTTAGAACTGGGCGAAGAAGGATAACCAGCAGAGCTTTCTTAGACTCAGTGCATCCATGGGTGCACAAAATAAGACTATTCATCCTTCCGGGGTGAGGTGGAGGCAGAAGGAGCCTGTCAACCTGCAGCCACTCGATACCACTCTTTCTCTACTACCATCTTCCTCAGACACAACCACAGATAAAGTTTATAAGAACAACCAGCATTGAAGTCAACAAGAAACATCCATAACGGGACAATAGAGAGGTGGTTGCCTGGACACTGGTAAATTTCCCCAGGCAGCCATTCCCACGTGTGGTTTAATGCCACTGTCTGGTTGGGAACTTCCCTCTAAGTCATTAAGTCTTTTGGTTGAAGGGGTAGCAATGACCAGGTTGATGATCATTTATGACTCACACGTACTGGTCCCATGTGAGATCATATTAGGGTCATCAACTTCAGTTTCAGAATGAAGAGCCGCACTTAGTGTTAATGAGGAGAGAAGAGCCTTTCTGAAGTAGCTGCTTTCATATTGAAGAGGTCTGTCAGTGGGAAGGATTTCCTTCTTTGAAGAGTCCACTTTTAGCAATAGTAAATTGAAAACAGTCTTAAAATGACACTAGATATTCATGGAGTCTGCCACACAAAAAGGATCCTAAATTTCTAATTTCTGTTTGGTCTAGAAAAGATCTCACCCCTAAGTGACCTCCGTTACTCTGATTCTGCTGACTGGTCTAACAAAACAACACCCTGATTTATTAGAATGATTTCTATATTCAATAACATACAAGGATGCCAGCAAGAGGTCTTCAGGGAAGGAGAGACTCGGCTACTTTCCAATTTAACATCTTATAATCAGTATGGAATGGAACCCAAATATTTCCTGCAGAAATTCTGTAGCATGTGTTTCAGAGTCATATGAAAAGTATGTATTCCAGAATCTGATTCTCCTTCAGGTCTTCGAGGCTCCTACATGTCATCATTTTCTTCCAGGTAGATTTCTGAGGGGTAAGTTGGAGAGTACTCCATGTCCCTGCTGCTCTGGAGGGACGGGGCTAAGATTTGGGAGCAAAATTTGGGCCCAGAGACTGAACCAACTCCAAAAGAGATGTCTATACCTTGAAGTTTTGTTCTGGGATGATGATGAGATTGGAGTCAGTGGGTCCTTAGGGCTTCATGTAGACATAGGAGATGTGGATGCATCTTTTCTAACTCCTGTTGCTGTTTCTCCCTCTTTCTGGGGTCTGCAGGTGTCATTCTGTTGACATGTCCATTGGATGTCATTCTCCACATATGACTGGAACTCAACAGTTTTCCTCTCCCTCTGGTTTCTCCCACTGTTAGGAGAGTCTGGGCACTTTTTGAAGGATGATGAAGTTCCACACAGCCATCCATCACACTCTGGCTTCAACAAACAACTGTAATCCAGCCTAGACTGGTGCAGCTGCTGCTGTTTAAGGAGAAACTTTGTCTCTTGTTGGGCCAGGGGATACTGAAAGCGTTCTTTTCAGTTTCCAGTTCCATTTTCTGAAGCATGAGCTGTTGCCTTCGATCTTCTGAGAGTTGTTTTTCTATATCAGTCTCTCTGAGTTGTAGTGTTACTGGATCATGCATAAGAGATGCCCAGGACATCCTACAATGACTACATGATTCTGGATGTGTCTTACAACATTGAGGGGCCATGTCTGTATGGTGATAGTTCTCATGAACATAAGCTTCACTTTCAGAGCATTTATGACCGCAGTACTGACTGGATGGAGTAGGCAGAAGGCTTGGCTATTCCTTTATCTTCAACTCTCCTGGTAGGGCTTTCTCTATTGGGGCTGCATTTATCAGTCTCCTCCCCAGAGATTCCTAAGTACATGTTCTGGTTTCTGTTGACATCCTCTCTAAATCCTCTTTGGGATGATGGAGTGTTATTGGTTTCAAAGAATTGTTCCTTAATGCTGTAAGGGATTCCAAAGCTGAGTCCTGGCTTGCTGACTTAGGCCTTGCCTTGGTCTGACAGTAGGTTTGTGGTTTGGCTACACTCAGATACGAACCATCCAGGTCCATCAATGAAGACTGGTGAGTGTTTGTCTTCTTGGTTATCTGCTGCTCCTGCACTCTAGCAGCTCCAAGTCCTGAGAGGGACATGCTAAGCTTCTCTTGCTGCTCCGATAGGTGCTTCTGGTAGAGATTTAGAAACTCTTGACATTCTCTGTACTGTAGAGTTGTGGCAAGGAAGGGCCCGCCGCACCCTCCATCTTGAAACAACTGCTACTCGAGAAAATGTATTCGTTCTTGTTCAGAGAAGTGAAGATAGAAGGCCAACTAGACCTTGCTACCTAACTGACCTGAATCAGTAAACCCTCATGAAAGACCCTGTCTCAAAAACAAAGCGGACAGTTCCTGGGGGAAAACATCCAAAGACGTAAGGTTGACTGTGGCCTCTGCATGAATGGACACAGACACACACACACACACACACACACACACACAGACACATACACAAACAGTATATTTTAATATATTATTAAAAGAGAAACTTGCAACATATAGGTTAAGTCTCAAATTCAGGGTAGTAGAGATAATTATAGAGCAAGATTCCAGATCTTGTGTGAGAAGTCTCGATACAACATTCAATTGCCAATAAATATTTGTGTGCAATTTTAATAAAGCTCTTTTATGAGTGAACTATGTGCACACATAGTCTGTGTGTTATCTTGCCCCTTCTCCTATTAAATAAATTGACATCCATTCTGTCTCTGAACAAAGACATGGCAAGTGTGCAAAAACTATCCCATCTTAAGAAAGAAGTGCACAGACTTTTCCCTAGATGTTAGTTACCCTCAGCAGAACTGAAAAGTGGCTAGCTGTTTTCATCACTGCCAAGTAAATCCACCAGGGTTTTAAGGAGTAATTGGAATTAGAAAGTTGTGTTAACTCATTGAATTTCATATTCTTCACCTGTTAAGTGTTCCCACTGCATTCTTCATGGGACAAATACTGGACATCACTTTCATCCAAATTCAGCACAGAACTTTCTGCAAAGACTTTCTGCCTTAACTTCAAAGGAAGCTCATATTTGGATACAAGCAAGTGTGCTGAGAGCTTAACTGGATGTCTCCTTTATTTCTGTGTGTGCACATACATGTGCATGTGTTCATGTCTGCCTACCCATGGGCATGTGTATAGTCCCAGAACGCAATTTCAAATTCCTTTCTCAATCATCTATATTGTGGAGACAGGGTCTCCCACTAGCTTGGCTTGGCTGCTTGGGCACTGTGCCTCAGGATCCCTGTTTCTTCTTATAAGTGTTGGAATTGCACATGAGCATAATCACACCTACTTTATAAATTGGTTCTAAAGAACAAACTGGGGTCCTTAAACACAAATTCATCAACCCAAACCATGTTTTTTTTTTTTTTGATTGCTCTATATCACCCCTTGATGAAGAATAACACAGTGCCCTGTGCAAGGGCAAGCACATCATACAGGGTCAGCGTGGCTCCCTAGAATGCAGGTATGATGCAATTAATGAAAATAAGGTTAGTTAGTACAGGATGCATACTTTCTTCAGTCGTTGTTAGCATCTGCTGAAAGCTTGAACTAACCCTTGCTCATCACTGAAAAGTGTGCCACACTTGGACTGAAACACTAACAAACAGTAGACACATAATCCCTTACTGACACCAGCATTAACAAGCACTCATGAGAAACAGACAGCTCTTGTCAACTGGTGTGATTATGCATCCCTAGAAGAGAATCCCTTGAAGGCCAGAGGTGGCAACGGGATTTGCTAATGGTGTTTGTACTGTTAGTATCTATGATACTTTCATTTTTAAATTAATTCTAAGAGAACTCCATGTATCATATATTGGTCATATTCCCACA
>JADRCD010223511.1:7071-36123 GCA_019843815.1 Montemys delectorum
AAAGAAGGAAGGAAAGAAGGAAGGAAAGAAGGAAGGAAATTACCCTGTTTGTCCATTATAATATTTTCTGCTCTGATATCTACATTAATATTAATATATCCACTCATTTATTTTAAAAAATAGTACTCATAAGGAATATCTTTCTCACTTAATTTCTAATGTATTTATGACTTTTTTATTTTATTTAAATTGGGTTTGTCATGGGAAGAATAATAGTCCTTGCTGTTGTTTGAATATGGCCCTTTCCTTTCCTCTCTCCTCTCTTGTCTGACCACACACACACACACACACACACACACACACACACACACACACACACACCTCTGGTTTCTTTCCTGTGTCATTGCAATACCATGAGGTAATACAATATTCCAGGTCCTTCCAAGCTGCCGGTCCAACATTCCTGAACTTCCTAGCCCAGAATCATGAGCTGAATATATGTCTGTCTATAATCACTGACAAGTCTCAGGTGTTCTATTATTGTAACAGCAAGCAGACTGAGGGAACTCAGTCTGTTATTGTTGATCATCTAGTATCTCAATTTATGTCTTCAGAGGGAAGCACGGGTGCATTTAAATGTAATGTGATGACTGATACGATGAGCTTTAGGTTGAATACTTCACTAGTTGTTTTTATTTGCTCTGTCTGTTCTTTTTCTCTTTTCCTGGTACTTTTGAACTCACTGCTTTTTTATAATAATTTTTGTTATAGTTCATATGCCGTGAACTTCACCTACATAAGATGCTCACTTCAGTACATATATATTTTTCCTAAGCACATAACTAATCTATTTTCTGCTTCTGTAATTGTTCTTATACTAGACAGTACGTGTAAGTGGAATCTTATAGTACAGTCTTTTGTGACTGGCTTCTGTCATTTAGCATAATATTTTCAAGTCTCATTTATGTGATAACATATGTCAACACTTCACTCCTTATTTTGAAGGGATTTTACCACACACCATATTTATTTATCCACTCGTCACTTGGCAGCCTTTTGCTTTGGCTTTGAATTTTTGATAACTTCAAATGACGCTACTGTAACATTGATGTCTAAAGCATCATGCAAACACATTTAGTTTCCTCTGAGACCACACCTACAAGTGGACTTGCTGTATGATATGAATAGTAGCCACGCTACTGCAAAGTTGCTGCCCATACTGTATGTTCCCTCCAGCAGTGTCTGAGTATTCTTACCTCTTTACTGTCTCAACATCTGTCAGTATCCATCTTTGGGCTTACAGCCATCCCGATGGGGTTCAAGCTGATTCTCACTGGGGATTTAATTTGAATTTCCCTGATAACTAATAACTTTGAGCAGCTTTCCAAGAGCTCATCAACAATTTGTATATCCTCCTCTGGTAGACTGGTTGTTTTTATTTCATCCTAACTCCTCTCTGGCTTCTTAAGGGTATCGTTTCACCCCTTTGTATCTTTATTTTGTTCTTATTTCAGAGTTTTTAGAGTGCATGTCTAACAAATTGTCTGCCTTCAAGTGGTGATACACTGTTTTGGGACATATCCAGAAACTTTACAAGCATATGCTTTCACTTCTCCAGGCTCAGCTCCATGGTGTTGTTTCAAATCTCTAATTAAATGATAGGCTTTCTTCCTCTTTGTGGTACAATGGCACTCTGTTAACATAGATAATAAGCTTGTCAAGGACAGAGAGAGAGAAGGGACAAGAGGTGATTAATGAAGGACTTTGCATGCCTTCTGCAGGGCAGGACTAGTTCAGCTGTAGACCACCAGAGAGAAAACTGAGGTGGAAAATTTTGGATATAGTATGTGATGCAGACTCACGTGGCGTTCTGATGAGGCAAGATCCGTGCGAAAGGCATGTGATGTTTGGAGAAAGTATAAATAGAACTCAGTGGACAGTGATGGTGCGATTGTGTAGCTAGCTCTGCAATGCTTGGCTGGTTTCTCATCTTCGTCTTCTCTGATCTTCACTTCTTTGAGTGATGCATGGAAGAACACTTCTTTGGGTGTCCAGGCTGGTCCTGGTTGCTCCCTGCTGAATATGGATTTGACAGAGGCCTGGTGGTTTCTGCTGGATTATGCCACTGCTGCTGATTTGTGTTTGGTATCCTGACATTACTGAGCTAGAATGTGGCATACTGTTAAAGGAAAATTAAAATTGCCCAGAGGAAATGCTTCTAAACAGGTCTACATCCCCTTGTCCTATTTACCATCGGTAAGCCAGAAGGGGGTGAGAAACATTTGAGAACCCTTATTAAAATAAGTTTTAAAAATATAAACCCACAGAAAATCAAGAATCTGGAGCCCTCGTTTTGGATCCAATAATGGCATACTGGGTATGGTGGCACTGGGGAGGCAGAGGCAGGCAGATCTCTAGGAGTTCAAGGCTGGCTGTCCAGAGAGTGAGTCCAGAACAACCGTGGCTACACAGAAAAACCCCACCTTGAAACCAAACCAAAACCAAACAAAGTAAAAAGAGAATAGCAGAGCCTGCTTAGGAATCCTGGGGAACATTCAGACTTCAGCAGGTTTCTTGTTCTGCTGACAGCATCCTGTCCATATCCTGCATCCCCTCTGCTGGATTTGCGACTTGTGCATTTATCTGTTGCTGTAAAAACGCACGAGTCAGAGTGGAACACCCAAAAGTCTTGGGCTTGGTGACAAAGCAACCTGGATTCAAATGGTGGTTGTACACTGACAGGAGTAAGACTGCATTCTTGAGACTCGGTGTCCTCTCTCGTGAAGTTGGAATGGTAAACCCTTAGTTTGGTCAGGCATGCTGGCACACACCTTTAATCCCAGCAACCGGGAGGTAGAACACTGTGAACACCATGCCACCCCTGGCTACATAGTGAAACTCTGTCCCCAAAAATCCACCACAGCAAAGTCAAAGCCGAACAAAACCAAACAAAAGCCCGCTCAATTGCTGCTGGGAGGTGAAATAGGACAGAAGCTCCTCTTTGATATACCACCTGCTTGATTCAGCCTACATTTCACATTCTCTCTGTGTTTCTCAGACCCTCATAACATAGCCCTCCATATGGACACGGTTGGAAGGAAGACAGCTCTGCACAGATAGAGGCAAAAATGGAGAGATGCTGCTACTGAGCAAGGAATACCTGGAGCCCCCAGAAGATGGAGGAAATAAGAAATCTAAGGTCAGGCTCCAGTAAGTACATGACACTGTAGCACTGGCTGTCTGACCTCCAGCCTCTAGTCCTGCTGGAATCCATTTCTGTAGCCATTGCCACCCAGCGTATGGTTCTGGGAGGGCACAGCAGGGGTCCCTGCAGCCCAGACTATGCCCAGATTCTGCATTGAAGGACGTTTGGCTGATTTCTGATTTCCAGTCAGTTACATTATCTGCTTGTTAATCAGAGCCATGAGAGATACTTAAAGTTGCAGGATAACCTCAAGACTAGACTATGCCTCCAACTAATCATACAGGTGAGGCAATCATGAGTTGGGGAAATGACAGAACAAGGCCTGCCCACATGACAGCTGCCCTCTGGGACGCCTTCACATGCCTAGCAGGAGGAGAGTAACTGTGCCTTATCTTACTCTGTAACAGGAGGTACCATATCAGTCCCTCAGATAAAAAAGCAACTTCAGTGAACTATGACTCAATGGACTTGGTGACCTGCAAGTCAGAGATAAAGGAAAATGCACCTCAGATAGCCAGGAGTGCGGTGCAGACAGGAAACAATTAAAGGGACCCAAGATCAGCCAAAATCAGTTAGTTCGAGTCAAGCAAGAAGCGTCAAACAGATGTGCAGGTATTCTGAGATTCTCCCATCCAAGCTCCTTGAGATGGTCTGTGTCTCAAGGATTCTGTGCACAGGCAAGCCTGGGAAGTGTTCTGCTCTTTCAGCTCCATTGAGAGGTTCACAGGGTCCTTATGAAGGCCTTTGAGACAACCGGCAGTAAGGAAATCCACTCCATTTTTTTTTTTTCAAATTGCAGCAGAGCATGATATGACCTCCTAATACAATCCAGCCAGTTCATTTTGCAAAACCAGAGAGATTAGATCTTTTTTTCACAAAGATTATTCAGATAGTGGACTTTTGTGTTTGGATTCCAAAAATTAATGCTTTTAAATTTTCGTTTCTTCATATACAGACTGGACCTAGGCATCCCTGAACATATGTAGCAGATGTTCAGCTTGGTCTTCATGTGGATCCTAAACAATTGGAATGGGAACAAAAGCTGTTGCATGTATGTGGGATATGTTCTAGCTGGGCTGCCTTGTGCGGCCTCAGTGGGAGAGAATGTGACTAGCCTTGTAGAGACTTAAAGTGCCAGGGTGGGAAGATACCCAGGGGACCCACCTGCTCAGAGGAAAAGAGGAGGGAGGATGAGGGAAGGATTGTGGGAGTTGACCAGGAGGGGGCCAGTGAGTGGGCTCTATAGTGAATTAGTAAAAAGAATAAAATAAAATAAAACTATTTTTTTCTTTTCTTGTTAGTTAATGAATCAATGTTTAAGTGATACTGTGTACTGATATTCAAATAAAAACTGAGTAATATAAACTTCGCCTCATATATCATTTTCTGTCTTTGGCATAAATATATGATGAAGTAACAGATAGCATAGAAGGAATGGAAGGAAGCCATCCTGAGGTTTTAGGTTAGGTCACTGGTGCTATGGTAGGTTCTATGAGCTGGCACCTCTGCTAACCCCCTGGCCCCTTCTGAGAACAGCTGGTAGCCGGAGGGGCTCCTTATAAGACAAAGGAGATTGAACAGGGGCCACCAGCTCACAACTTCCCTAGACCACTATGCAATGCTTGTGCCACATAAATAAGATAGCCAGTCTGATTCCCTCAAAATTGAATGGTGGGATTTTGAAATAAGAGAGCAGTGAACAGTTGCCTACAGACTGGAGAATGTTGCAAGTGAGAGAGGTCTGCCTAGACTAGCCCTTGGTAAGTCAGCAGATGGACAGAACTTGAAGCTTGAATAAGAAGTTGAGACAGAGGACAACAATAGGCCACACAAAGAGAAGAAGATGGGTTTGCTCTGGGCTCCTCCTTCCATTTATGGGATGTTAGCCTCCACCAAAGCTGCAAAGTATGCATTTGTGAGAGTAGCCAATCTCTTGAACAGCCACAGTATCAGTTTACGTGCATGTACACTCTTGCATGTACACACACACACACACACACACACACACACACACACACACACACACATATTCACACACAACCCAAGCATACTGAACACAGTTCTTGACTTGCTTATAGACTAGTGTAGCGAGATTTTCAAGTTGTGGTAAGATATCTGTAACATACAATTCTATTATTTTAAGATACGGTTGGTGACATCATTTTCCACCTGTCACCACTGTCCATCTCCAAAATTTAATCTTTGCCAAATAAAATTCTGTACCCATTAAACAATAATGCCCTGTCTCTAACTGTTGTGTTTTTTCCTGATGCTGTTTGTATCCTGATGTTAATTCTGTTCCTCAAGAGGAGTTGCCCCTGACTAGCAGCCCATCACGTACTCAGGTGATCTCATGTGAATCTTCTCCCCACTTTAACTTGTCAATAAAGGCTAGATCTTGTGTTTGGGCAGTGGAGGGGAAAAGTGGGAGTGAAGGTTAGAGAGTAGGGGCAGGTAGAAGGGAGAAGAGAATGAGAAGGGAAGGAGAAAGGATGGAAGAAGGGGAGGAAGAAGTCATGATAAAGCAGAACCACAAGGCCAGGAAAAACCACAAGTAACAAGGGGTCTTATAGCTACAGAATAAGTTGGTACAGTGCTAGATATGCCCAATCTAGGCTTATAGCTTATAATTGTTATAACTGGATTGTGTAGTTTTTTATATAGACTTATTGGCGATAGAAATTCCCTCACCATCTAACCTAAGACACTATCCACCTGCTCTTATGAATTTCAGAACTCTAGGAAGTTCATGTAAAATTATGTAATATTTGTCTTTGGGGAATTGGCTTGTTTCACTCAACATAATGTTCTCAGGCCAAGTGGTGTCAATTCCACATTTTACCTTCCCATCAGCAATGTACACGGGCCACATCTGTACGTGTTGTTCTTGTTATTGACAATACCCAGGACCTCACTCTCTCTTAGCAATGAATAGTCTCCTATGCCATCTCCTTCACCCATGGACGAACATCGTGATTGTTTTCCAGATTGTCAACCATCAAGAAAGCTGCTAGAAACATTCAAACATTTTTGTATGATTTTTTTTTTGAGTGACTAGAAGTCTCATTTGGCTAGATATTGAGGAGGATAATTGCACCATCATATAATGAGTGTATTTAGTTTTGTAAGAAACTGGCAAACTGCCTTCCAGTGTGGGCTTCTTACTTGACATTTTCACTGGTGATGAATGGCATCCTCCCCCGTTGCTCCCCATTCTCAGCAGCCATTGTGGGTATCTGCATTTTGGATTTAAAGTATTCTAATAGGTGTACAGTAGAATTTAACGACTAGCTTTTCACCCTCAGACGATACATGGCGTAGAGCACCTGTTGTCTGTATGCATTCTGTGGGTCAGACCTTTGTGGTGGCTCACCTCTAACCCACAGAGATCCATCCGCCTCGGCCTCCTGAGTGCTTCAGTTAAAGTCATTAAAGGTATGTGCCACCATACCCAACTTCTGTTCTGTGTCTTGTCTTTCACCCTCTCAGCCAACAACAAGTTCTCTATAACACGGAAAACCTTACTTTAACAGTGGTGTTCAATAAAATTACTTGACAGGTGATTTTTTTTTAAATTTAAGTTTCCCTTGAAATATTTTTGGTCTGGGTCCTGCCTTTGCAGTTCATCTGTTGGGCATGGAGCTTCTTGGAGAGGACAGAGAGTAGCATTTGGAAGCATGACTCTAAGGACCAATATTGAGGCACCCTAACAACTAGAGGGACTATCCCATCGGCATACTCTGTGAGGGCCACTGACCTGGTTTTCCTATTTGCCCTGTCTCAGGGCTTCAGCAGAAGGGCAGGAGTGTCCCAGGCCACTGCAATTCACTGCTACTTGAATTTCTCTACCTACTCTACAACTTTACTTCTCTCATCTTAAACCTGCAACCCCCCCACCTCACCCCCCACTTCACCCCCCACCTCACCATTGCAGATCTTCCTGAATTTGAACAGTGGCAGCCATTCTTTTTTGTTGGTAGTGGTTTGAGTAATATTGTTTTGTTTTGATTTTTGATTCTGGGGTTTTGTTTGTTTGCTTGCTTGTTTGTTTTTTCAAGACAGGGTTTCTCTGTGTAGCCCTAGATATACTGCTATTTGCTTTGTTGACCAGGCTGGATTGGAACTCACAGAAATCTGTCTGCCTCTGCCTCCCAAGTGCTGGGATTAAAGGTACACACCACCACGCCCGGCTAGATGGCAGCCATTCTTGTGTCTTGCAGTCTACGTCGTTTTCGACTTCATCCACCCTTGTCTTTGGCTCATCTCTTTTGCTTCTCCAGGGTCCTTGCAGCTGCATAGACCTCTGGACATTTCTAGAACATTCTAGTCTCAATGTCCTTGAACTGGTTTCCTTGTAAGCCACCCGGCACCACTGTCGTTGTTCTTCCTACCCGACTGGAGCCCTGCCCTAGTGCCCCTGGCTGGTCTCTCAGTGTCTTTTCACTGTGCTAGTTTTCACAGCTGGCCTGCCTGATGTGAAAGCTACCTCCACTCCCACCCTACCAGCTACCTTCATGCTTCTCCTCAGGAATCAGTGCTGGTGAACTCACTAAGTGACGACCTGCTTATTTCTGCAGCACCGTAAAGGTAGCCATATCAGTTCCCTCTGCTCACAGTTGAGTGCCTGAAGCCAGATCACAGCGGTTCTTACCCTCATCAAATCCTCCGTTCCTCTCACGCCCCTCCAATAACATCCTGCCCTCCTAACGAATCTTCAACTCTTCTCTCAGGTCTGTCCCCCAACTTGCTTCTCTCCTGCCCTAACCAGACTGTTGCTAACCGCCTAAAGCTTCCCCCCACTCAACTCTCTAAAGAGCAGGTCTGCACCAATGCTCTAGGGCACTGTTGGGACTCCCTGCCTCCAAATGTGTTCCCTAAGCACGGGGCCCCAGCAGGCTCTGCCGCTCTGTATCTGGACCCAGCTCGCCTTCCTGTATTATCAGGGAGACTGCTTTCTACCTCACACATACTGTTCCTCTTGCCTCATGCACTAAGGTGGGGTTCATTTCATGAGCCTGACCCTGTTATACTCTGTACACGACAAGCTTTTATTCTCTTTGTAAAATTACTAGGCATAGAGCATGTTAAGGAAATGGTCTACCACTGACCTAACTCCCAGCTTCTATTTAACCTTCAAGTTCTGGTTAATAGAACCTTCTTCAGGGGACCTTTCAAACACCTCAGCACCCCGTGCCCAGAGCCCAGGTATTCACGTATTTACTCTCCTAACTAGCACTCAGTCAGGATTTGCCTGGGTACACGAATCTCCAGAAAGGTGAAGAGATGGCCCAAGTCCACAACAATGTCCTGAACACACATGACATTTTCAGCAGATACTTAGCTCATGAGTGGCAAGTTTGTCCCAGAAAATGCCATTGCAGATGTGCCCTAGAACTGAGAGACAATGGCGGCACAAGCACAGGCATTTGGTTTGCAGCTTGAAAGGCCAAATCTCTTCCCCAAATTACTACCTCTCCCAAGTGTTTAATTCTTTGTATATATTTGTAAGCGGCTAAAATACACATGGGTCTACAGACATTTGCCCACAGCTCTATTCTGTACATATGTATTTCTATGTCACTGAAGCTACTATTTAAAAGTTATTATTTAGGGCATAGCTGCATGGATATTTTTATTCTGGTTTTGCAGAGTGGGAGATCATTCTGCCTTCAAGCAGGAAATGGATATTTTAGTTACTTTCTTTGTTGCTACTTCAACAGACCAATGCAATTTAAGGTCAGTATTGGTTTATAGTTTAAGACAAAAGCCCCCAGGTCAGGGAAACCATGGTAGCAAGAGCACAAGGCTGCTGGTTAGCAATCAGGAAGCAGAGAGCAATGGATGTTCATCCTCGGATAGCCTTCACAATTTTATGCAGTTCAGGGCATCAATCCACAGAACTGTGTCACCCATGTCAAGGCAAACTACTCACTCGTCTCCTAAGTGTCTAGAACTAAACTTGGGTCCATGTTTCTACATTTTAGGGCTTTACCACAAATTTTTTAATGTTGATTTTAGTCTACATTATACTCATAGATGACTTCTGATCTTTAGTCTCATAAAAAGTCTAATACCTTCAAGATAGTGATTAAATGTATCACATTAGTCATTTTTGCCCATTCCTCTCAAATTATTATAGACTAATGATTTAATTTAATAATATACACAGGTTATATTCACTCATTCATTCTTGAATTCATTCATTCATTCACAAGGTATATAATTCAGTGGTTCCTTTTGTCGACCAGGAAATCTCATTGTGTGTCTGGGGGTGGGGATGAGAGAGTACAAGTGGTGTACAAGACAAACAAAATATGTTTCTGAAAATAAATATTGTGGGGGGAAAATCAAACAGCATGTGACATGATGCAAAGACAAGAGGACTATAACATATCAGATGGACTCTGATTAAATGTCTCCTTTACATTGAGCTGAAACCTGCTGATAGGAGGAGGCAACCTCAGAAGACCTTGCCAAGTGTCAACCCTCCTGCACTATGGCCATTTGTTTGTGTAGCTGTTTCCATGTCATTGAGATCTGCATGTCTGAGCCCAGTCCAGCATGCTCTACCTTTCCCCTTGTGTCCACTTGGCAGTGTTTGCAAAGTAGGTGGAGTTCTATACCTGCTTGTGACATTATTGAATAACAGTGACTTGGCTGACAGAAAAGCAGTTGATAGCCAGTCTGTGGAGAGGCATGGTGTTTTGATGGGGAAGAAAGATATTCTGAGGGCTGGAGAACCAGTTCAGTGACAGAATAGTAGTAGAGTGTATCCTTAGCATGCATGAAGTCCTAGGCACTCCTGCCCCCCCCACACACACACACTGTAATGCTTGGGCTGCCTATCAAGGATCTTGGTGAAAAGTAACCATCAGAAAGGACTTCAGCCATAAAATTATAGAGAGAAGAATAGAGAGTGACTTGGAACACTGATGACCATGACTTTTTAGTGTGTTTGCTGTTGACTCTATCAGCCTTTTCTAAGAAACCACTACTACCCAGAATTATAATGGCTCGGAAGCTCTGTTCTAATCTTTAGAAAACTTCAGAGTTTAGTACAGTACTCTGCCAGCAGATGATGATGGGCTTAAACCCAGCACTGGAGGAAAAGAAAAGAATAAAAAATTTAAAAATACAAATATTAGTAAAGATCACATGGCACCCCATAGATACGCAATAACCAGCTGGTTAATTAAAAAGTCAATTTAAAAAGGAAAATGCTTGATTAAAAGCAATGTGCGACTGGTGCGATGGTGTATATCTGTAGTTATAGCTACTGAGGAGGCAGAAGTAAGAAGACCGCTTGAGCCCTAGAGTTCAAGTCTGGCCTTGACAACAGCAAATAACGAGTGTGCTCCCTTCAAGATGCTTCCTCCCAGGTCCTCGCTACTCTGCTCTCCACCAGCATGGACAAGCTTTAAGAGCTGTGTAAGTAGGTATACAATGCGTACTTTGTGCATTGCGTGTGCATGTGCATGTTTATGTATACACAGGTGCATTTGATGTGTTTCTCAGGTTGCCTACTTTATTTCCAGACAGAATCTCTCATAAGCCAAGTACTTACCAAGTAGGATAGACTGGCTGGCCAGTGAGCCTCAGGGCTCCACCCTGCCTGTACCTCCCTAGTTCTAGGATTACAAACTTGTGCCAATGTATCCAGCTAACTTTTCGTGGATTATGGGGATTGAATTCAGGTCCTAAGGCAAGCAGTTTACCAACTGAGCTATCTTTCTAGCCCCCTGATATGTACATCTCAATTCTTAGAAGAGGCTCCCAGGACCCAATGGGGATGACATTAGCCGAAATACCCAACAGTGGGGAAATAGAACCTGAACAGACCACTTCCAGTAGATAGTCATGGCCCCCAGTAGAGGGATAGTACCACCCACCCATCTCAAAATCCATCTCTCTTATCTCCACTTAGGTGCATAGTGCCATTTTTCAGGGGCGTCATGGCATGTGAGTCTTGTCTTCCTGAAAACCAGGTGATATGGAGACACATGGGAATATAAAACAGTAGTGCTACTGTTATCCAGTTTGGTGCTTTCAGTTGAAAAATAGGTGGATTTATTTATAGAGTGAAATAAATTCCAATTAAATGCTTCAAAACCACATAGTTTGTGTTTTTTCTTTTTAAAAGGGGGTTTATTTTAGATTATGTGTGTGGGAGGAGTGATATGCATGTGAGTCTGGAAGTCCACTGAGGTCAGAGGCATCAGCTCTCCCTGGAGCTGAGCTGGGTGCTGGGAACTGAACTCAAATTCTGTGTATGAATAGTATGTGCTTTTAACTCCTGAACTATCTTTCCAGTCCCTGGTTTTGATTTTTAATTTTGATAGTTATTGCTCTAGAAATATCTTTAAGGTATTCAATAATCTCTCATGATTTCTCAGGGTTCTGATATTAGAAGGCCCATGGTGGCCATCCTGGTCACTGTCTCCTGTCCACATACAGCCCAGCCTTCTCCCTGCCATAAAGCTATGCCATAAAGCTATCACTGTGCTATGAACTACAGTAGTACTTTAGTCAGGCCTCCTCTCACCCCATCCAGGAGTGAATTCTCATCAAAGTATCTCCTTGACATTGGGTTCTCTGTGTCAGAGTGGCTGAGAGGGATGTGGCTCCTCAAGAGTGTCCCTTTGCATCAAAGCTGAGATCCTATCAAATCTCTGATGTCCATGTCACAGTGACACAAAGATAAATTTTATACCTTTGATTTAGGCAATGTCTCTTGGTTAAAGGGATTGTGTGCAATGTACCAAGTCCTCTGTCACTGGAGATGTTCACGCTGAGCCTGAAAAGACTGCACCAAGGGTGCAGTGTGATGGCTGGGATCCAGAAGCAACAAAATTCAGAAGCCGAGATGTCTGCTAATTGAGAGCTCTACCATGAAGCCAAGTCCCTTAGCACTGACCAAGCCCGGGAATCATAGGAAGCAGAACCCAGGAGGAGCCTGCTGTAAGTGCAGACCTGGAGGAGCCTGCTGTAAGGGCAGGCCTGGAGGTTCTATAGGCTGTTCACTTCTCTGTAGGGATTTACAGAAACCTCAGCATCCACTTTCAGGAGTAAGGCCTCGGTATTGGCCAGCAGAGACTGGCCCTAAAGGAACATGGAACACCAAGAAGGAAGAAAGTGGCTGGCATTGAGCGGTGTTCACAGGAAGTTCCCTTCCAGCTGCAAGCCTCCCTGCTCACGCTGGCTCTGCTGATCACTATAGTGGGCCTAGCCAATGGATGTGATTCCACTAGCATTCCCCAGAAACCTGCTGTGCCCACTTCTAGCCACACCTGAAAACACATACTCTAACTCCCAACAGTGTGAAAAGTCTCTGAGTTCTGTTTGCTAACTTACTTGCTTTAAGTCACTGAATTCACATTTTAGCACTTAATTGTTACAATAGAAAGTAGAAAATATACAAGTATCCCAAGGTGTAAGTCCCACCAATCCCACCTTGGTGTGCTGCACACCATTATACGGCTCTCCTGTAATCAACTTGCCCATTCTTTGTTGGGTATATGGGTGGTTCTTTAGTGTTTGGGTGTAAGGACTACTGTGAGAACCTTGCCTTCCCTGTGTGTGTCCTTTGGCAGCTACATGCATGGATTTCTGATTTCTCTTTGGTGACTTAAAGTAGAACAGCTGGGTTGTACCACGGATATATGTGTATCCTTATACGAAGTAGCAAACATTTGTCCCACAGTGATGTACTGATTTCTCTTCTCATTACTAGTTCTTGTTTGTTCTCTCTTCTCTAACAAAGCTTGTTCCAGATGAAAAGACACCACCCATGTGACATTTTTTGAAGTAGCCTGGGCGGTGGATGAAAGGATGGAGTTTGATCTGATAGTTTAGATCAATGGTTCTCAACCTTCCTAATTCAGTTCCTCTTCAACACAGTTCCTCATGCTGTGGTGAACCCCAACCATAAAACTATTTTCGTTTCTACTTCATAACTGTAATTTTGCTACCAGTGTAAATCATAATGTAATATGCATTTTCCAAAAATCTTAAGCAACCCCTGTGAAAGGGGTATCTGACCTCCAATGGGTTGCAATTCACAGGTTGAGAGCCACTGGTCCAGATTGTGTTCCTGGTTTCGCTCTTTCAGTGGATCTAGGATAACAGCCAACTTCCCAAAATGATGTAGCTTACCCAGTTTCCTCATCTGTTAAGTGGGAAGAAGAAAAAAACAGAGCTGCATTCTCTTAGGTTTGCGGTATGTAGTTACCGTTTATAAATGTGGGCTCTCCAAGGTATTTCAAGAGGATACTGAGGAGGCCCTGGACACACTACCTTAGCCTCTTTCCTGCTAGTAGCTGGGGCTCCCATGGATAAAGCACAGATAGTGCTTTTGCCTATGGTAGATGACTGAAGGGCTGGGCTCTACCCTGATAAGGGCCTCAGGCCTGAATCAATCAGAATCAATGAGAATGGGAAGTGAGAATAGATGGTAAAGTCGGCTTTGCAGCAGTGTTCCCAACAGAGAAAGGGTTGTACACTCAGATGCCTCTGAGCTTCCTGATTGCCATTTTGCTAGCTCCCTTCTGCACTCAGGCCCTTCATTGCTTTGGAAGAGCTAGATGTTGCATGGAAGCAGAAGTCAAGGGAACAGAAATTATTCAGAACAAAGTCCAGAAATTGGATGATAACAGTAGTTGATCTTATGGGCTTTGCTTTTGCAGAAACAAACATCAAACCAACTTCTCATTTATGTTTTAGATATGTTTTGTTGCCTATCTTCATTTAGTTTTTGTCTTACCAAAAGTTTTTACCAGAAAAGTTTTTCTCATTCTTTAAAAAAATCAAGCATTGCTATGAATCATGCTGCATTAAAAATGAAAGTTTGTGCTCATGGTAACGAACAGCACCAGAAAATAGAAACACGATCTTCTATTAAAACTGCATGAGATTAACCCCCCTGAAGAAAGCTTTCTAAAGAAAACCAGCCCTGACATTTATTAGGGCCAAATACACACAAAAGATTCTGTGTGTGGAATCTCACCCAACTGAAAAAGAAGTAGCTTTCTGTGGCTAGAGACAGGGATCACTGGGCTCAGGTGGGGAGGCTCAGGCACATCACTTTGTCCTTCTGAATTGTCCTTTCTTATCTGTGGCAGATAGAGAACAACAAGCACTTTTTAGTGACTGCTTATAATTCTACCATCTGGAGAAGCTGAAAGTACCTCAGCCATAAGATAAAGCCTAATTCTCACAATGGCTCTTTTCTACATTGTATGTTCTGGACTCCTCACTCTCACCTTTTAACCCTTACCCTCTGCCTTGCTCTTCCTGCTCACTGGTCTACCCAGACATAGCAAAGACAAGTATGAATTTGATAGCATAAATGCTCTCTAGAAGACCTCAATGGGACAGGGAAACTGAGGCCTCTGTCTCTATTCCAACATCTAAACTCCACTCCTGAAAAAGTGATGCTCCATATTATAGGTGCCTTATTTTAAATGCTGTGATGATTAATTTTCATCTGTCAACTTTAATGGAGGTTCAAATATCCATAGTATTAATGAGGCATACTTCTGGATGTGTCCACAGCATCTTTTCAGATGATTTGCTGAAGGAGAAAGAACAACTCTCAATGTGAGCAGTACCATCCCATGGACTAGGGTCCTAAAGAGATTAAAGGATGGGGCAGGATGCCTCATGAACATTGACATTCTCCATTCTCTGCTTTCTGGTCTTAACAAAAACCAAGCTGATCCATGTCATGACACTGAACCATGACAGGCAGTATTTCCTCTGAACTGTGAGCCAAAACAAACCCTCCCTCAACTTTTCTTTTCTTCTCTCTTCTTTTCTTTCCTCTTTTCTTCTCTTTCTTCTTTTCTTTTCTTTTTTTTTCTTTTCTCTTCTTTTCTGTGGTCATAGTAATGAGAAAAGTGTCTAGTACAAACCCACAGACTGACATTTTCAAGCTAAAGATACTTCATTTTGAAAATATTAATAATAAACTTGAGTGTGAAGCTCCATGGATTTGCTCTGAATTCCTGTTCTAACTGTATAGTTCATTAAGTTGTAGAAATATTTGAGTCTTGCTAATTCTGTTACATGGTGCTTTTATTTATTTGCAAGATTTTTTATAGTAACACACACACACACACACACACACACACACACACACACACACACACATTCTCCAAGAGCTGGAACATAGCTCCATAGTAGAATAATTGCCTAGTATGTACCTCAAGTCCTTAGATTTGATCCTGGCATGAACCCCATTTACTGTAAAACAAACCAAACTACAAAATCCCATAAAATGTAGTTTATAGACCAGTCCACTTGTACCTCTCCTTAAGTCAGAATTTGACTCACTGGTGAGTTCAGCAGTCTCTAAGGTAACACAACTATTAATGATGGAGCCCAAACTAAATGTTAGGCTTTCTTTTCAACCTGTTGTTTGTTGTGTTTTATTACCTCCCAAAATGGACATTGACTTAGATTTCTAAGGAGGTCTCTGAGCAGGTGGATGCCACTGACTACATCTGACAGATGAGGAAACAGAGGAGCCGCAGAATGCCCCAGTCTTTCTTGATAGTGGAAGGTGAAAAGAGCCAATTGCCACAGCCTGGCCTTCCTAAGCTACCACTTCTGTCAATGGAAGGGAGGATTAACACAGAAGAGAACATGAACATGAACCTTAAGTCTCACCCAGTGCCCTAACTTAGGCTTCTAGCTTAACTGTTTCTTAGGCACACACTCTAGAGTAACAAGATGAGCATGCTCAGTAGCTGCCAAGACTGGGCTTGCGGCCCAAGGAGGGAGAGCTCAGATCACATTGCCTGACTACTCCAGAGAGGCTAGAACATGGTACAAACAGAAGGACTTGAGGGGTTCCTTGTCCTTAGAGCATCTTCCAAAGAAGGTACCAGGAGCTGGGCCACATAGCCACATGCTATTTGTCAAAAGTCACCAGAGAAGATCAGGATTTACTTATGTGAGAAAAATGAAATGTTAGTTTAAATATAGATATAAATGTATGGCTTGAAGCAATTATCAAAACAGAAAGATATAACCAGATATTGAGATCATCAGCAAGAAGGCTTCTGCTCCCCACACTCATCACCAATTTTATTAGTTTTATTTTAACTTATCTTTACCATTAATGGCCCATAGCCACCCACTCTTGAAGCAGCTTCCAGGGAACATTGGATCTCTGGCCTAATTTTATCCTTGAGAATTTTAAGTTAAGAAGAAAATGTGAAGAAGCCTCTATTGGTAGGAGGTAGATGGAACCTAGCCCTGTGAACCTTGGGGAGAGCACAGGGGCAGGTGGGGAGTTGCTGGTGACAGACTTGCAAGACGATTGGTCTGCATGTCTTCTGCCCCTGCCTAGCTACTGCATTATCCAGTGCTGGGGAGGAACATACCATCTCTGTGAGAACTGCAATACTGTTATGTAGCCTCAGTTTCTGCAATAAAGTAAGGTTGCTCTTGGACTTCAGAGAAGAAAGGACCAGTCCATCTGATTGACCAGGAAGGAGGCCTATAATAACAACAATCCTTGTTGTGGGAAGTCACAGACCCCAGCATACACATCTGTGCAGAGATGTGTGTTGACAGCCTCATAGAGAGAGGAAGGTCTGATAAGTCCCTTTGGCCCCCTTTGACTCAGACCTGCAAGAAGAATGAAAGAAGAAATGACAGGTGTCGTGCATGACGTTACTTAGCCCTCCTTCCTAGCCAGCAACACACCTCTTTTGCTAGCTTTCAGTTTGTTCTCCATGAGGCATAGAAGACTAGTAATTTATTGTCCACACAGATTGGTCATTAGATTCAGTGCAGTCCCAATCAAGATCCCACTACAGTGGGTAACAGGTTTCTGCAAAGACATTGTCATTGGGATGAGAAGACAGGCTAAAGATTGGAAGGAACAATTTTCAAAAGGCATTTCAGATACATGACAGCTATCCAAATATACAAAAAAAATCCTTAAAACACAACAATACAAAATCAAGCAACTTAACTTTGAAAAGCACATGAGACTACACATGATGAAATAGCATGTGAAAAGACTCTTTTGTCAAATGCCAAATGGAAATTACCATGACATACCTGTTAGCATGGTGAAAATCTGAGGTGCTGGAAACATCAAGCTTTGGGTGAAATGAACATTGCACTGCCTTTTGGAACTACACAGGCTCATATCTCATGGTCCAGCAGTCACACCAATGTGTGCAGGGTAGGGGGAAGACTTTCCATTCTTCATCCTCTGCCAGCAAAAGCTGCTTCTTAGATGGAGTCATGAAGGACCCATGGGAAGATGTGGCCAAGAGGAAGAACTAAAGCCTCAGATGGAGCTACTCCCTGAGCACAAAGAAGCTAGAAAGACTAAATTGGTGGCTTCTACAGAGGAAAGGATGTAGGGCCTACGTCAGGTCAGTAACAGGACAAAGGGTTGGCACACCACTGGAATTCCATATGATTTCAGGGAGTGGTGGGACTCCACTATTACTTTGAGAGACTCCACATAGCTGGTTCCATCAACAGCCACACTTCCTTTCTATTCTACAAGATATAGGTAGGATCTCTGCTGCCCTCAGCAGAGTTTCAGCATGCCTGACATCAACACCTCAATTCCAAAACAAAAAACAAAACAAACAAACAAACAAACAAAAAAACAACACAGAAAATCAGAGCCTGAGGGGGAGCCAACAGTTGGGACAAAAATCCAGTAGGACAGCTAGTTCCCTTTGAGTCTAGATATAAATTCTGTCACAATGAGCAGCATGGAGGGTCTATGTTCTTGACACTAGCTCAGTAACTGCAGTGGTAGGACCCTAAATAGCCCCTGAATATTCACCTCTGGAGAACAGAAACAAAAATTTGTCAGTTGTTGTCACCACGTACTTTTTTTTTTCTGGCCACACAACAAGGGACACTGGGAAGGTCTTCACTTTCCTCTAAGGACAATCATTTCACAGCAGCTAAAGAGGAGACATTAACAATGGATATCAGAAGATAGAACGATCTCCCATGCTCATGGATAGATAGCATTAACTGTGAAAATGGCCATCTTACCAAAAACAATCTACAGATTCAATGCAGTCTCCATCAAAATTCCAACACAGTATTTATAGAACTTGAAAGAGCAATTCTTAACATCATATGGAAAAAGAAAACAAAACAAAACAAAAAACAGGATAACTAAAGCAATCCTGAACAATACCAGAACTTCAGGAAGAATCATCATCTCTGACCTTGAGCTGTACTACTGAGGAATAGTGATAAAAACTGCATGTTATTGGTATAGAAACAGACACATTGATGAATGGAATAGAAGAAGATCCAGAAATAAACCCACATACCTGTTGAAACTTGATTTTGGATAAAGAAGCTAAAACATACAATAAAAAAATAAGTAAAAGCACCTTCAACAAATGGTGCTGGATTAATTGAATGCCTACATGTAGAAGAATGAAAATAGATCCATACTTAACCACCCTTCACAAATCTCAAGTCTAAGTAGATTAAGGATCTCAGCATAAAATCAGATACACTAAATCTCATAGAAGAGAAAGTGGGAAATACCCTTGAATGCATCGGTACAGGAGACAACTTCCTGAACAGAATAACAATGGCTCAGACTCTAAGATCAATTATTGATAAATAGGACCTCATGAAACTGCAAAGCTTTTGTAAGACAAAAGACATTGTTAATAGGACAAACCATCAGCCCACAGGTTGGGAACCCTACATTTGACACAGGACAGGGCTAATATCCAAAATTCACAAAATTCAAGAAATTAGACACTAACAACTCAAATAACCCAATTAAAAATAAGGTCCAGAACTAAACAGAGAATTCTCACTAGAGGAATCTTGAATGGCCGAGAAGCACTTAAAGAAATGTTCAAAGTCCTTAGTCATCAGGGAAATGCAAACTGAAACAACTATGAAGTCTCATCTTATACCCATAAAAGTGGCTAAGATAAAAAAAAAAAAAACTCAAGAGATAGCACATGCTCGCAAGGATGTGGAGCAAAGGGAACACTCCCCCATTGCTGGTGAGAATGCAAACATGTACAACCACTTTGAAATCATTCGGCATTGTCTCAGAAAACTGGGAATAGTTCTACCTCAAGACCCAGCATATACCATTCCTGAACATATACCTGAAAGATGCTCCAACATCTCGCAAAAATACTTGCTCAGCTATGTTCGTTGTAGTTTTATTTGTAATAGCCAGAAACTAGAAACAACCTAGAAACAACTTCAGCTGAAGAATGGATAAAGAAAATGTGGTACATCTACACAATGGAATACTATTCTGCTATTAAAAACCAATACATCATGAATTTTTCAGGCAAATGGACACAACTTGAGAATATCAGGATGAGTGAGGCAACCCAAAGGACATGCATAATAGGAACATGTTCTCCTCTGAGAGGCTCTGCCCAGCAGCTGACTCAGACAGATACAGGCACCCACAACCAAACAGTAGAAAGACCTTGGGGACTCCTATGAAAGAATAAGAGGAAGGATTGCAGGCCCCGAGGGGGATAGGAACTCCACAGAAAGACCAACAGAGTCGGCTAACATGGACCCTCAGAGTCTGAACCACCAATCAAAGAACATACACTGGCTGGACCTAGGCCTCCTTGAACATATGTAGCAGATGTGCAGCTTGACCTTCATGTGAGTCCTGAATACCTAGAGCAGGGGATATCCTGAAAGTTGTTGTCTGTATGTGGGAAACGTTCTTCTAGCTGGGCTGCCTTGTCTGGCTTCAGTGGGAAAGGAAGCAGATAGCCTTGAAAAGACTGAAGTGCCAAGGTTGGGAGATGCCCAGGAGGCCCACACCCACTCAGAGGAGAGGGGAGGTTATGGAGGATGGATTGTGGGAGGAAGTAACTGGGAGGGGGCAGTGAGTGGGATGTAAAGTGAATAAGTTAAAAAAAAAGAATTAAATTTAAAAAATGAATGCAGAGCTGGGATGGGAAATCTCAAAAGTGGGCAATGAGGCCACGGTAAACACAAGAAAGTCTGTGTGAAGATCAACTGACAAACTTGTACAGGGCAGAAAGAAACACCTAAAAAAAATACCAACCAAACAACCCCCAAAACTGTGCCTGAGATGGCACAAACAACAGGTGAGAGATGGGTGCTCACAGCTGGGATGAGAGAGCAGGGAGCCCATGCAGCAGTACATACCTGACTCACCTGGCTGAGACTGCCACACCCAGGAGAGGTGGGAAGTGTACAGCTGGCCAGGGCTTAGCTCAACCACCTTTGGTTGAGAGGCCACCTAGCTCCTCCATGGCCCTCACAAGTATTGTCTCAAGGTACATGTTCAGCTGCAAGGAGCTGCCCAGGGACAGAGGAGAGGCTGTCTGGTCTGGGACCTTCAGAGGCTACACTGCTTTCTGTCTCTCCCCCTCCCTCGAATGATCTCTGTATTGTGTTCTATGTCTGTATCGGTAGAAAATTTAGAACACACAGGGCGAACAAATCCATGGTTCTTGTCTCAGAGCTGATACATTATTCCTACAGGTACAGCTGTCCCTGAACCTTCATGGGCCACTTTTCATGGGGAAGTCCCTCAGCTCTTGAAAGTCATCTTGACCAAGCTGAAAAGCAAACAAATGCATCCCTAAAGGAAACCAATACCTGGAGAGAAAGGGAATAGATGTCAGTGTGAGTGTGAACAAGGCTGCACTGGGAGCTGTGCCCTTGTCTCTTCTTGCTGGTAAAAAAACCCAGGGCCACAGACTGTGTGATAAGCATACTGTGAGGGGCCACTGCGGTGTGCACTGACTTCTGACCTCTGTCCCTTGTCATAACCTGTGAGTGCCTGGGCACTGCTGGATAGACTCTCTGCTCTTGGCTCTCTGCTAGGCTCCTCCAATGTGCACATCTGCTGCAGCTGGACTGGGTGAAGGTTCCAGAAACCTCACTTTGCTCACAGTTGATGCCAAGTGTCTGTCAGTAGCCTGCTAGAACATTATACATCTGGGAAGTGGGGACAGGACTGTTTTGCAGAACCAAAGGTCATCTTTCAAATCTTATCTTCACTTATTTATTTTAATAGTGTTGTGTGTGTGTGTGTGTGTGTGTGTGTGTGTGTGTGTATGTGTGTGCGTGCATGTGTGTGTGTGGGGTGTACGGGTATGCTCATGGAAGCCAGAGGATGTCAGATTCCTCAGAGTTGGAGTTCCAGGCAGTTGTGAGCATCCTGATGTAGGTGCTTGGGAACAAACTCAGGTTCTGGGCAAGAGCAGGATGAGCTCTTGGCCACCTCCCAGCCCCTCGGGTTTCACCTTACTTACTCCTTCCCAGGGAAGCTCCCTACATGGAGCCACTTTTGATTCTCAGCATTATTCCCCCACTCTCCCCTTTTTTTCATAGGTCCTGCTCTTATTAATCTAAAGTCTACATTCCAAGTGACATTTTTCTTTGAAACAGCTGGTTAAGAAAAAGAAGGCCCTAGGTTAAAACTACTGGTTAAAGATGGTAAGTCTGGTTTCATAACCATGTTCCAAGAAGCAAGGACAAATTCTCTTGAAATCAGTGGAAAGGTTTAATGTCTTCTTAAAGGAACAGACAGTAGAGAAAAGAATTAGATGAGTTATTTTTTTAGGAACTGAAAATTACAATAATTGCAATAAAATATGGCTAGATGGTGTTGGTTTCTGTGTCACCTTGGGCTTGGCCTGTGTTGCTTAGGCCTTTCAATATACACTGATATTCCTCTTTGTCAAGTTGTTTTGGATTGCATCCTTGATATTTTAACATTATGTATGATAATTTATATCTTAACTAAGTCCAAGAGTAAGATTTGCACTGTGCCTTCTCTATTGCAGCACATAGTCAGTCTGGCCCAGCTCTGCCCTGGAGTTCTGGTTCATCTCCATTCCCTGGACTTCTGGTGTCAGGTCAGTTCCTACCGATGTGGTATTTATTGCTGTCTGATTCTGGTGTAGCACTAACAGCTTGTTTCTCACACTGCTCAGAGCTTCAATCAGTTCTTAGTATAACAATGTTCCTGCAAACACCAGCAGTAACTAAAGCAGCCAATGTTTGCTATTTAAAAAAAAATAGAATATTTTTATTTTTAGGGGAAGAGGGAAGAAAAATGCAAGCATTGGAGTGATGGGATAAATACAATAAACCATGGCTGCCTATATGAAAATGTAACAAAGACTCATTATTTTGTGTGCTAACTAAAAGTATCAATATACTTTCAAAAGGAAAGCTGTCTTTGGCTTTCTATCCTGCTGCACAATCACCATGACACAGCCTGAGGCTAATGTGAATGGATAGAATCTGAATTTAATCCCCATGGTCAGATATTAATAGGGGGAAAACCTACCCAACTCTGATGTATAGAGGTGGGGGTCTTTGTCACGAGATTAAGATTGGGTAAAGCCATTAGAATAGAGCTTGGATCATACTACATTTTACAAGAAAAGGTGAGAGACCAGGCAGACAGACATGTATGCTCCTCGATTCTTGCCATGTGCCACTTTGGGACTTAATCTACAAAAAGGCTCTCCAGCATGAACTACCCGAGCCAAGGATGGCCCTCTGTTTAGACTTTTCTAAACTATAAATAATCTCTCTCTTCCCCTCCCCCTCTTTCTTCCCTCATGAAAATGTCAGGAGGGAAGGGCAGAAACAGATGGATTGCTGGACCAGTGGCCAGTCTAGCCAGTCTAGCCAATCTGTGAGCTCCAAGTTCAGTGAGAGTTCCCATCTCAAAACATAAGGTTAGAAACTGCTAAGGAAGTTATCCGCCCGCCATCGATATCTGACCTCCACATGCATGGGCACATACACACACCCACAAATAAGTAAACTTTTAAAAACAAAGTTAGCCTGCCTCAAGTGTTTTAGTACATTAACTAAGAGCAAACTGAAAGAAAGACCAAGTCATGCCAAGTTAAAGCTGATGGGGAGATGCCATTCTTTGGATGCCATGGCTTTTCTAGTCCATGGGAAGAGTTCCCACCCCTAGAGCTCTAAGTAGCTGTTGCCCTCTTTGATGTTGCTAATGCCACTGTGATATTGCCTGAATGTTGGGTGGGAAAGTGTGGAAGCCAAAGTTATGTTTTAGGTTTTAATTACTGTGCCTAAGAGATCCATAAAACCAAAATGTCTCTCTAACCTGCAAGCCAAGCCTCTCGCACAAGGACAGATAGCTCCTGGCATGCTGGGAACTGTTGTTCAGATAGTATAACAAGGCATATGTGTTTACTTCCCTAAACAAGTTTGGTTGGCCCCATTGCATTGAATGTGTTTGATCACACTTAGGCTGAATGTAGTAGGCAGGAATTATGTCAGGATGTGTCTTTGTCTCGGAAGTCTGTAGCCTTGTGAGTTTGCCTTTGTACGCCTTTTTAAGCCCCATAGCCACTGTCTGGGAACCCTGAAATGGACTTGGCCAGCGTCCATCATCCTGACCAGTATTTCATTAGAACTTGCTTCAAATTTGGCTCAAAATTGTAGTAGTAGTCTTATTCTCATTCAGTGGCAATAGCAAAGAATGGAAAAAGGATTTACAAGCCAAAGGCTCCCCTTATCTTGCATGACCCCAGGAGCCTTTCTTCTCTCCTTGGGCCAGAAAATGAAAGGGTTTTTGATTTCTCTTTACTCTTGGTATGCTCATAAACTCTGGTTAAATCTAGATGGTTAAGCCAGATGATTATAAAATGGAGAAAATAAGAGACTCGGCATGGGCTTAGTGATACTTCAAATTTCCGTCTTCTTTTTCTTCCAGTCCACCTATTGCTGCTTTCCTTTGTGTTTCGCTGCACCATGCATCTTGTCCAGTGTATACTGTGGCATTCAGAGAGAGAGAGATGGGTGGGCTTGCCTTCTCTGTGTAATTTCACCCACCAAGGCTGAACGACTAGGAACTGCCCCCAACAATAAGCACAATAACAAATGCTAACTGTAGAACTGCCATCCACTTGGCCCTCAGTGGCTGAGCTCTCCCTGCCTATTGGAGTCTGAGGGGTTAACTTAGGTCAGTAGAGGCAGGCTCCATCCTGATTGGGACCAGGTGACTTGAGGCTAAGCAGCTGACATTCTTTCCTGTCTTGGCTTCTGTCACTACCTTCTTATATCTCTCTGCATAGTCCAGGAGCTAATTAGGTGGCCTCGTTTGATAGTTTCCTTGAGCCATGACAGCAGCACCAGGGTGAGAGAGGAGCCTGAAATACATAGCTGAGAAGTTTGACCAAGACTTATGTAAGAAGAGCTACTGAGAAGGCTCAGGAGCCTCAGCCTACAATCGTCACCACAAAGATAAAGGCAGCTAGCCGGAAACACTCGCTGCACACTATGCCCTATAGCTTTGTGTACATTATTGCATTGTGTACATTAGTATGTTAGATCCTCTCAGCAGATTATGGGCTACATACTGCTTTTCCTCTGTTGCTGATGAGGAAACTACTTGCACATGGAGACTGCATGTCATTAACATCAAAGAGGGAGGAAAGCTGAATTCCACCCTACACTGCAGAGGAAAACTAGACATCCCAGATGCCTATCCGCTTAGAAGAGGGCTCAGTTCCTTCTTTTTTAAAAAGTGAATGACAACGGGGAGGGGGCAGCTTGCTGTGCAGATATACACTGTACAAGAAACAGTAATATATGTTTTCAGTTGTGTCCCCTTGAATCCAGCTGTATCCTACAGAGAGCTCTGTGAATGTCTCTCAGAAGACTGGCTGCTCGCCTGGACCACTTTTAGTGATAATTGGATGCTTATTATCACCCAAAGAGCTAGCTTGTCAACTATTTTACACTTTGCCCAGAAAACAAAAAGTAGCTGCGTCTTGGTGGCAGTGAGATGGCCAACACATTAAAATTAGGTGACCCAAAGCACAACTTTACCTAAGGTCAAAATTTTAAAAACGTCGTGTGTGCTATTTAAATAGCTCCATTAAAATGTTTTTCTGAGAGTTTCGGTAACGAGACAAAAGCAGTTTTGGCAGGATGAGCCCGAAGGGCCACTGACATGTATTTGCTTCATAATATATGAGGTCACTCTTAAAAGCTGCTTCTAACCTGTTTATTCAAGAGTTCAAGGGCGAACACTGCAACAGGGGATGAAATGCCCCACTCATAAGCTGGAGGTCAATGGCTACATAGGTAATTTTCCATTTTCAGTGAAAATCAAGGGAGAGGAGGGGAGAGAGGCAAGGACAGAGCATAATGGGGGGCAGAACTGTAACTGCACGGGCAGACTTCATCCTGGCTTTGTCCATGTGAAGTCTCTCTTTAGTCCACAGAGTGAATTCTGTGTCGAGTAGACCTAGAAATAGGTGGAAATAGAAAGCATTCTTTACAAGTACTTGTTCTTGACAAGCTGCTCAGCATGTTTGACCTGGACTTGATTTCTGTGTCTAAAAAAATAAGGAATGAAAATGTCTACCTGTTATACTGTGAGGAAAAGCAGATAAGACAGTGGATGAGATAGGGTGGGGTGGGAGGGGATCGAGTGGGGCAGGGTAGGATGGAATTGGATGGGATGGGAGGGAAGGGATGGAGAGGGTTGCTCTGATAATTAAAGTCAGTCTACCATTGTCTGACTCCCTCTTCTCAGCCTGGGGGATCCCAGACCACACACCCTATACCTGCAGAACATCATGTGGCCTTGAAAAGACTATAGGTTCAGCTTCCTTCCTCTCCATAAGAACTTGTTCAGCTAGCACCTGGGATTCCTGAAGTGCCTCCCCATGTAAATGAATTACCTCAGTACATTAGCCTTCAGCCAATGACCGTTGCCCAGCATGAATACTCCTACCCCCTTAACCCAAAACTATATAATCCATGAATCATCCCAAGTAAAGTTGATCAGTCTCTCTGAAGTTGGTCCGGTATGTCATTATTACCACTTGTACTCATGGGCTGTCTAAAACCCTGTTCATAGACTCTAATCCCTTCCTCTTTGTGGGCCCATAGCCAATGATCCCAGGGAGAAGGGAGATCTACGTGGAAGTGGATAGCCACTGTCAGGTGCTCAGCCTACTCAGTAGTGTTTCTTTCATTTGCCACACAGATGTCAAATGGCCCATCCTGTCCACTTCTAATTTTGCATTTCAGTAAAGCCCTAACATCATCAGATTTATTGTTCAATTCTATTCCTTCTATGAAGTGCTTGATCTAACCCCCATATGGAATGAGACCTCAGAGACACACAAATCTTAATGTGTGGTGCTAATACACATAAATACATCCATGCATGTACAATGCTCAATTTCCATATGCACACACTCTCATAGAGCAAACCTCCCAGATGTTCCCTCACAGACACATAAACTCATACACCTTTGCAGATATAAACACCTACAGACATTTACAGACAAATACACTCAGGAACACACTGCCACATCTTTGTAGACATGCACACTCATACATCTTCACATATATGAAACTCACAGGCATGCATATTGCCACAGACATGCACATTCACACACCATCACAGACCCACACATACTTACACTCACACACACTCTTGTTTAAACACAAAATGTTGAGGGTATGCACCCAACTTTTCTGAGAACTTGGGAATGTGGAAGAGATATGCTTGCTGTAGGTGCCGGTGAATAAATATTTTCTCTGCACCTTATTACATGCTGGTAAGTTTGAGGTTTTGTTTTCCCAAAAAAAAAAAAAAAAAAAAAAAGGCCCCTGAGAGCCTGGTTCCTGATAGTTATAAGCAGAAAATAAAGAGTCTGAAAGTGCACGGCTTGGACTATCCTAAGGGCTCTCTGATCATTCTTCAAACAGAAGAGTGAGGGAACAGTATCTACTTCTGTGAAAGGGTAGGTGGGATTGGAGACAGGTTGAGGAGAGGAGTGTGGTCAGGGAGAGTGATACTTAAACCAGGCAGTGAGAACTCAGCCTGAGGGAAAAGAACTGTGAGGGACAACTTGAACTGACTAAACTGTAGGGACAGCCCCATGGGACCTCATCCCTGCACACCTGTCCTACTCATTGGCCCTCTGTAAAACCCCCAACAGCTTTTGAAAGATCCCACAAGCTTGTCATTACCCATAGAGATTCCATTTTTGGTATGACCAGAAAATTTGAGTAGGCAGCCATCTTTTTGCCTTTGAGTCTGACATGCAAATGACACCAAAAGCACATTGGAGTGTAGGGTTGGGGCACCTCAATTTGCTTGTGTCTGGCTTAAACGCAATGTTGACTGTTGAAAGCTCCTGAGAGAGTCAAAAGTACAACTGCCTCTCGGGTTCCCTAGGTCCTGTCCTTGCTGCCTAGTGGTCTTAGGAGCAGAGGACAGCAAGGGATAGAGGAAAGTTAGACACAAGGGGGCTGGGACATTTGTGAATGAGATCTGTCTCCAGGCTTCCCCAGTATGGTGCTGGCCACAGTTGGTTGAGGGGCAAAGCTCCCTCCTCTGGGTTCAGATTCTTTCTGCTGGCCCAGAAGGCTGCTGGCATCTCAGTTCTTTCTAGGAGCCAATGTTAGCTGGGCCATGGTGAGAGGGAAGGCAAGTAGCAGCAGGATGGTCACAATGTACAGTGATGAGGGCTGGGACAGAGGAACAGCTGGAAGTGGCATTACATCCATGTCTGGAGCCCAGCAGAGGGTCTTCTGGGGCTTACCTTCTGTATTTACCTTACAGCCTTTGGCCTATATGAGGAAGTGCAGGCATAGGTATGCAGGCTGACAACAAAAGCTTAAAAGATGTTGCCTTAGACCTTGACTTAGATGTGTGGTTATGCTAGATGTTGGACTCCAAATGTTCTCAGCCCCAGACTTCTCAGTGGTTAAATAATATCTCATTCCCTTCCCAGGATACCTGACTGCCCCTTCAGAAGGGGCATTGTTTCTGCATTTCACTGCACCATAGTGACTAGGTAAGAGTGGCTAGACCACTCCGGTCACAGCCAGAGGAAGATGGCCTGAGCATTTCCCTGGGGACACCTCGTCTCTTGGGTACTCTGATTTATAAGGGACACAGAGGAGGTGGCCCATCTGTTTTGTAGTTGCTTAGCCTCCAGACAGATGAGATAGATGGTAGGTCACCATCATGGCTCTACGGCTATGAGCATCCTCAAATAAAACTCATGGAACAGCAACCCTTCTTTCAAACGGGAATCTAATGTCTGTGACTAGCTTCCCGGGGAATACAGACTTTACTGTGGTCCAGCATTACCTGATGTCAGACAATGTTGACTACTCTCATGCTCCTGTATCCATTAGAAATGTCTAGGAACTTCTGAAAGCAGTACTCATAGCCAAGCACTTGGGCCATTTCCCTGCTTCTTACCAATCTTTCCCATTCTGTGGTCCAGTTGACCTAATGGAGGATACCATTGTAACTTACCCACCTCGCCTAGAGAAGAACTTAGTCACATCTCTAGCCAGTACGATATGTGGTTAGATTTAGGCAGAGAATTTGTTCAGCTCATGCTTAATTCTTCATCTATCCTAGGATATACTAAAAATGCCTTCAGAATAATTAGAAATTGGAGCAATGACTTCTCTAAGACTTGGCCTTCTTCAAATCCCTCCCAGTTCCTCTATCAGGGGAAACTTTGTTTTCTCTTATCCCAGTAACTATCTCTATCAAACATCTCATAATAACAAATGGGTTCCAGGTTAGTGGCCAGGCTGGATGGCCTGTATGAGAGTAAAGAGGCAGACACTGAACAATTCCACAGTGTCAGCTTAAGTTCTTCAGAGAGTACAGCATAACCTGTGATTTCTTATTCAGTTTCTTTTTCTGTTATTGTGATAAAATACCCTGACTAAGCTAAGCATGGTGGCTCATGCTTTTAATCTCAACATTTGGGGAAAGGTAGGAGAATCTCTATGACTTTAATGCCCACCTGGTCTATAGTGAGTTTTAGGCTAGCTAGGGCCACAAAGCAAAACACACACACACACACACACACACACACACACACACACACACA
>JADRCD010223512.1:0-26687 GCA_019843815.1 Montemys delectorum
TGTGTGTGTGTGTGTGTGTGTGTGTGTGTGTGTTGGAGGGTGATAGCCTCTTCACTAATGTTTTACTCATAATTTTGTACATCTTTGACTTTTGGACCAGTTCTAGGAAGGTAGGAAGTCAAGGATTAAGTGATTCTGGAAGGTGAAGATGGCTTGAAAAACCCTGCTAACTTCTCTTTTCTCATAGTCTTTCTTTTTCTTTCTTTCTTCTTTTTTTAAAAGATATAATCTGGCATCAAGTCTAAGAGTAGTCTTAGTAGGATAGCTAAGCCATAAACTCCAAAGTGTGTTGAAGCCCTTTTAAGTGAGAGATTGGCAGGGGGTGTTTATTCAAACCAGGGTTTTCTTTATTTAGAAAGAAATGTCTCTTATTTTATAGACATAAGTGAGATGAAGCAGAAGGAGACAGCAGCCTGACTGAAGTAGACTTCTGTACTTCACATGATGCTTTAGGAGGAATGACCATCTTAGACAAGGGGACTTGGATAAGTTTGGTGTTAAGTGGATTAAAGTCCAAATAACTAGGTTTAGCCATAAGCCCCAATTCCCTGGGGGCTGGGACTGGGGTGGTGTACATGTTCTTTTTGGACATGCCATTTTCAGTCACACCCAGCCAGTTCCACAGAGGGTAGGATAGGCTATCTCCTTCCATGTTCCCACAGCACTGTGGCATCCTACTATTCAGCAAATACTGAATGATCTAAATGTCAATAGCAGCTTGTACTTGGTGTATCTTTTCAAAAGTTTTGGACAAGGAAAGGAGATACTGAACTAGCTGCTGGAAGGAAAGAATGAGGTCCAACTTCCCTTTATCATAAATGGCAACTGTAATAGTCATAATAGCAAAATGTTAGTAATATAAAAGCAATAATACCAAAAAGATGAGCTAGCAAGATCTCAGACATTGACCTGACAAATATATTTTTTATTCAGCTGTCAATCAAACATTATATATTTATATATATACATATATATGTTATATATAATGTATACAAATATACATATATACTCAATAAAGTATCATGTATGTGTATATATACATATATATATATATATATATATAATGACTTCTGTATGAAAGATGGGAAACAGAGAGTGTGACTTACTCAAAGCTAGTACCTAATAAAAATAAAACTCAAACGTAGGTGTGTATTAATCTACAGCATAGGCTTTGAAATGATTCTATATTCCTCCTTAGCCCATCTCTCATATGGTGTCGTGAATAGCGTGGAAGGTGATTTAGAGGGACAAGAGAGCTTCCAGTTTCCTTACTTGGTGCTACAGGAGTAAAATTTCTCAGTGATGCCAAACTGCAAGGCGAGGCACAAAGGTTGAGGGGAACATACTGGAAAGAAAGTAATATTGGTTTTGTTCCTCATGTATCTCCTAACCTAACTGTCCCTAAGAAATACTGAAAAGTGCCTCATTTGAGAAATTCAATTATATTATTCACATCTTATTCATATAATGTAATGATGATCACCACATAGCTTTAGAAGAAAACCTCCCAGCTGTTGAATAATGTAATATTATCAAGGTTCATTAGCTATAGAAATGAAGATGCAACCCCTACATGTATGTCTTTAAAAAAAATCTTATGGTTTTGAATATGCTTCAACATACCCTACTAAAATATGAAATTCAACATTTTCACAGCTCATTATTGATCTAGAAACTGAAATGCCTTTGTTAGGCAGAGCCAACCTCATATACATTCCTTTATAGATTATGAAGCAAAACAAATGGAGTGGAGAAGATAAAGCCCTTATATTCCATTTTCAGTCACACTAGGGATGAGATTTAGTCCATTGATTCTATTATGTACATAAGGCTCTTGACATTCTATGGAAATGGGAAGGACTGAGAATCACACAGTGGGACCCAGTAGAACTAGAATATTGATCCCCCCAACCCCAAAAAGAATAAAAATTTTTACTTCAATCAAGTTGTAGGTCATCTCAATATCACAGATAAACAATTTTACAAAATTGGCATCTTTCATGAATAAGAATATTTAACAAATTATAAATCTATGTAAATTCCTTAAACTGATGCAGGTCATCTGGTAAAGCCCAAGTTATCATTGATGTAAAGATGGAAGACTGAATGCTTCCTTTTTAAGACTGGGAATGATGCAGGAATATTCACTTTTCCTATTAAGCATTTTATTATGCGTTGTAGCCCATAGAAGAGAAAAAATTTGTCAGCTAAATATCTGCTAAGAAATATTTAAACAGAATACATAAAGTATTTCTAAACATAAAAACATAAAGAATCTAGTTAAAAATATACCAATGATCTGAATAGACACTTCTCCCAAGATACACAAATAGTCATAAGCACATGAAAAGTATTCAACATCATTGCTTGTATTTGTTAGGGGTTCTATTGCTGTGGTGAAACTTCATGACTGTAAGCAACTTTAGGAGGAAAGAGTTTATTTAAATCATGGTGCTACATCATAGTACACAATCTAAGGAAGTCAGGGCAGGAACCTAGAGGGAAGAACTAACACAGATGCCATGCAGGAGGGCTGATTCTGTCTTGTTCCTCATGGATTGCTCAGCTTGCATTCTTATATCACTCAGGACAACCAGTCCATCAGTAGCACTGGCCAAGTGTGGGAGAACCACATAAAACATCAATCGAGAGAATGCAGCATAGGTTTTCATAGGAAAATTTCATGGGGGTATTTTCTTAGTTGAGCTGTCCTCTTCCAAACTGACTCTAGCGTATGTCAAATTACCATAAAACTAGCAAGGTAGCACATTATTAATGAAATGAAACTCAAAACTATGAGCTGCTAATGCAAATAAGTTAGGATGGCTATAACTGAAAACACAAACTAAAGGTTAATGAGTATGTAACAACATATAAAGTTTGTTATGTTGGCTTTTGGAATGCAAGATGGTGTGGTCACTTTGGAAAACAATGCTAAAGATGTTAAAGTTACTGTATTCCATGACTTAGTAGTTTGACTCCTACAAGTATAAGTATCTCTCCAAAAGAAATGAAACCCCTCTTACACTCAAAAATGTGAGCATAAGTGTTAACAGAGTGTTCATAGAACATGATCAAAATAGCCCAAACTAGAAGTGTAGTATCAGACACATTTTCTTTCTTTTCTTCTTTTTGTTTTCTGATGAAAAAGCAAGAGTTTTATTTTCCAGCATATTGGGGTTGACTTTCAAGTACTCCCTCAAGGTGAGTGACTAGAAGGTGACCTCTAATGTCTACTACAAGCAGTTTTTATACCTTTTAGGGGCACAGGTTACATCAGCAAGCGTACAGTTCAAACTTATTGGCTAAACATATTGATCTTTAAATCTACTGGCTGGCAAGCATGACATGCATTTGAAATCTACCTGGGACTTTCCAGAGGGTCAGGTGACTATCAGTCAGTACATTCTGAGAAGTTTTTACTCAAGAAAGTTCCTGTGGGTGGATAATGGAACTTGGCCTAGCCTTGACCCCAGGCTGGAGGGGGATGGTGAAAGAATGGTGTGGGACTGGAAGAAGCCCTTAGGGTCCCTCATTCCCCCCTTTTTCTTGAACAAGCTCTAATCCTGGAGCTACACTAAGGGTCTTGGGTAACTAACTCATATTCTTCAGGTCCTGTCCTCAGGATCTCATACTGTTGGCACAGGACCATCAGTTGTACTGCTCCTCTTCTCTCTTTTATGTAGGCTATAAGTTTGTTCAATATTCAGGGTCCAAAGGGCAACGATTGTAGGATAACAATTAGGGGTCCTAACAAGGTGACTATGAGAGTAGTTAACCAAAGGGAGGAGTTAAACCAAGACTTGAACCAGCCCTGTGCCTGTTCTCTTTCTCTCTTCAGCTTGGCTAGACCTTCTCTCACCTTGGCCATTGAATTTTTAACTACCCTTGGAATGGTCTCCAGTATGTGCTTCCTGATGTTTCCAGTACGTGTTCCCCCCAGGTAGCATAGAAAAAGTTGTTGCCCCCATCCCCACTGATAGGCCTGCTGCTGGCACACACATATATGGGTGTTTGTTGTAGAATACTCCTCAACTTTGAGTGTCCACACCCTAAGCCCCACCCTGGGACCAGGCCACTTCTGGGACACAGTTTAGATTTGCAAGTCCCTCATCCCTTACATTTGGGTAACCCTTCCTCATGTGTCTAGGGTGGGGATATCCCAGTAGTCAAGGCCTGCCTCTAACTTACAGAGATCAAAGATCTGGCCACCAGGTATAAGGCTGGTATTATTCTGTAGTGGATCAAGCTACATTTCCAGTGGCTGAGACTACTTTCCAAGTCACTTTGGTAGGTTTGTGTGTGTGTGTGTGTGGGGGGGGTACTGAGGCTCAGTGTGGGAAGGAATATACACTATAGCCATCTCATGGTTTCTCGGGCCTTGCAGAAGGATGAGTGATCTTGAGCTTGAGGGGGTTGCTCAGGTATCTAGCTGCTACCCAGTTGGCATCAGGTGTACGTGATGGTCTGTCATGAGTTACATGAACCCAGGCAGTAATTGCACTCACTTTAACAGAGGTTGGGGTGGTCAACAATACTAGGAATGGCCCTTTCCACTTCCAACTCTTCAGTATGATGCTTCTTTACATATACCCAGTCTCCAAATTGGTATTTGTCTGGAACCTCTGTGGTATCTGTCTTATACAGGGCACTAAGTCTAGGCCACAATTCCAGGTGGCTGATCTGGAAAGTTTGTAATTGAGCCATAAAATTTTTGTCAGCCTGAAAAGTCACTCTGTTGGGGTAAGGGGATGTGGTGTCAAGATCTGGGGTCAAGAGAATGGGGATCCCATACAGGATCTCAAAAGGGGTCAGGTTAAAATGGTATGGGGGTGTTCCAGGTTAGAACAGGGCCAGGGGAAGGAGCACCACTCAGTCAGCACCAGTATCCAAGGACATGTTAGTTAATGTCTCTTTTAGGTTTTTGTTCATTCTCTCTACCTGCCCTGAGCTCTGGGGATGGCACATACAATGAAGCTTCCAATTAGTCCCCAATATTTCTGCCAATTCTTGACTTACCTTAGAGACAAAAGCAGGGCTGTTGTCTGATCCAATTACCTTGGGCTCTCTGAACCTCAAGAAAATTTCCTCTAATATCTTCTTGGCTACCATGGTAGCTGTTTTGTGCTTGGTGGGGAAAGCCTCAACCCATCCTGAGAAAGTACCCACAAACACTAGAAGGTATTTACAACCATATTTTCCTGGCTTAACTTCTGTAAAATCTACCTCCCAATATACTCCAGGCTGTTCTCCCCTATGTCTTTTGCCCTGTTTACTCTTGACTGCTTAAGTATCCACTTGCTGGAATACCTTACACTGTTCTACTATCTTTCTGGCCCATAACCTGAGGTCCATCATATAAACTTTAGCTCCTTTAACTGCTTGGACAGCTTTTTATCCCTTAAATGGGTCCATCTATGCATTTGGCCTAGTAAGTCTTTTGCTTGCTTTCTGGCAAATATAGTTTTTCCTTCTTGTGTGTGCCATTGCCCTTCCTTCTCTAGGTAATAGTTGGTAGGGTGGCTACCAATCTGAGTCCTTTCTTCCTCCATATATTTTAAGTGAGGCCATCCCTTAGTCCAGCCCCATTTCCCAGAGGGTGACTCTAGCAGGCCCATAACTGAGATAGGCTCCTGCATAGCCACTTTATGTGCTTGGTTATTGCCTCAGGCCACTGAGTCTCTTCCCTTCTGATGTCTGGGCAATGAACAATACTTACAGTTGCCAGCTTCATCAAGGCATCCAGGAGATCCAAGTTTTTCTCCTTTTTTTTTTAAATTTATTTTCCCTCTGATGTGTGCTGTCCTCTCTCTTGGTATATAGCCCTATGGATGTGAGCTGTGGCAAAGGCATACCTGATATCCATGTAGATGTTAATTTTCTTGCCAGCCCCAAGTTCCAAGGCTTTGGTAAGGCCAATTATCTCTGATTTCTGTGTTGACATGCTGGGGGGATAGAGGTTCAGCCCAGAGGACATTTGTGCCATCCACCACAGCAGCACAGTCTCTGGCCTTCATGGAACACTGCTCCCATCTGTAAACCAGGTAGCCTCAGCTCCCAACAGGGGTCAGTTGGAAAGGTCTTTCCTCCACCCGTGGGCTCTTCTTTTGAGCCAGTTAGTTTCGGCCTGACAGGTAGGAAGTGTATCTGGGCCCCCATCTTGGAGAGTAAGCCTTGCCCCAACAGAGGGTAGGGACAGTTTGGGTTGATATAAATGAATGGGATACCTGGCCCATCCTTAGGTCCACTGTTCTTAGAGTAGTCCATGAATACATTTTAGTGCCAGTGACTCCTTGGACCCAAGATTTTTTTTCTTGGAAACAGGGCCATTGGCTTAGAAGAGAACTGAGTGTTAAAACCCTGTGTCCACCAAGAATTGAGTGGGTTTCCCCTCCACTCTCAGAGTAACCCTGGACTTGGGGAGGAAGTCCAAACCCTATCTCCCCTAATCACTGTCTTCACCCAGAGCTAACACCTTCGCCATTTTGGGGTGCTTTTCTCAAGGCCTGGGATTTCCCACCCCTGACTTCTATTTCTTGGGGCACTCTTGGGCCCAGTGGTCCCTCTCCTTCCAATATGTGCACTAGTCTTTTTCAAGGAGTTTTCTGTCTCTCTTTGGTTGGAGTCTCTCTTCTCTTCGTTCCCTAACTACCGTAGACAAGATTCTCTATAAATTCTTTTCCTGTTACTTTTCTCTTTTTTTCATCTCCCTTTTGCCCTCTTCCTTTCTCTTTCTTTGTTCCTTCTCCTCCTCTGACTCCCTGTTATGGTAGACTTTCTCAGCAACCTACACTAAATCCCTCAATGACTCATCCTGTAGTCCCTATAGCCTCTGAAGCTTTTTCCTGATATCTCTACTAGCCTGGTCTATAAAAAATCAAAGTCATAGTAGCTTTGTGCTCCTCACTGGTAGAGGTCATAGGGTGTATACTGATGGAATGCATCCATGAGTCATTCTAGGGAGGCTGTGGGCAACTCATCTGGTGCCTGCTTAACCTCATGTACCTTGGTCAAATTGGTAGGTCATTGTGTGGCCTGCTTGAGACCTGCCAATGGAGCATGGCAGTAGACTTCAGGTAGAACCACTTATGAGACTTCTGCCATATTAAAGTCCCAGTCAGGTCTAGTCAGAGAAAATCCACTGTCAATGACAGCCTGGTCAATAGATGGTGTCCCTGTGTCTGAGGGGATATTCTTTCTGGGTTCCTGCATTATCCTTTCTTATTGTTTGGTTGTGAAGAGCATTCTCATGAGTTGTTGGATATCATCCTAGGTGGGCTGATGAGTAAATAAAACAGTCTCAAAGAGATTAATCAGCCCCTTCTGGTTATCTGAAAAAAAAGGGGGAGGTGGGCTTTCTAGTTGTGCAAGTCAGCAGAAGAGAAGGGCCAATAATGCATGGCCTGATTGCTATCCTCATCTGTGCCGCATAGATTTGGAGTGGGAGGGCCACTGTTGTATCTGGTGAAGTGGCCCTTTTGCTCCAAGTCCCCATGGTCAGTCCTGGTTCTGTGGGTTCCTCCCTTCACTCCCCACTTGCCGAAGCCAATCCTTGAGGAGGGACCATGGTACTGGGGTAAGTGGGTGGAGGATCCTGGAGTAGCAGATCCATTGCAGCAGCAGGTCCTGAAAGATGTTCGTGTGTGTGTGTGTGTGTGTGTGTGTGTGTGTGTGCGCACATGTTTTCTTTCTTTATTTTTATTAGATATTTTCTTTATTTACATTTCAAATGATATTCCCTTTCCTGGTTTCCCCTCCAAAAAAAAAAAAAAACTCCTGTTCCTCCCCTCCCCTTGCTCACCAACCCACCCTCTCTCACTTCCTGGCCCTGGCATCCCCTACACTGAGGCACAGAGCCTTCACAAGACCAAGGGTCTCTCCTCCCATTGATGACCAACTAGGTCATCCTCTGCTACATATATGCAGCTGGAGCCATGATTCCCACCATGTGTACTCTTTTGTTGGTGGTTTAGTCCCTGGGAGCTCTGGGCATACTGGTTAGTTCACATTATTGTTCCTCTGGAGGATGTTCTTTACAGACTCATTGGTCTCTACGGGGTTCTTCTTCATGGCCAGGACCTGCCAGAGTCTCAGAGACAAAAAAGCTTTTATCCAAGTGTGTGTATGGAGGTCTGCCACTAGATCCTTCCAGGTAACTATATAGGTCACTTGGGTTTGAGTGCCCAAGGGATTCTGGCCTAAAGCCTCTTTCCTCTACTGCTTTGATTACCTGCAAGTCAAAGGTCCCTATGGGTGGCCATCCTACTCCAAAGGTGTTCCATTCAGAGAAGCAGAGTTTTCTTCTCTTTCCCTAACTTCCCTCCAATGGTTAATTAGGCTGTTTAACAGGGTAGAGTCAGTCTGTCCCATGTCCAAAATAATGTCAGTCTTAGTCAAAGACCATAGAGAAAGACAATCAACATGCAGACAGTTTGACCCTGCCATGGGTACAGAAACCAAGTTATAAAGACAGTTCACCCCTGCCACAGGTGCAGAAACTAGGGTTATAGCAAGACTCAGTTCCCATCAGTACTTGAAAAGGAGAAGGAGTCCTCCCAACTCTATCCAGGGGGACCTGAAGTATCCTCCAGACTCCCCATGATCACAGTGTCAAGGCAATTGACTCATCACCAAAATTGACTGCACCAGACCAGAGGCTTTCCAGCTGACATGGTGCTCATGAGTCAAGAGTGAAAGTAAAAGACAGAGACAAACACAGACAAATACTGAGTAGCCACTCATTGCCGAGCTCTGTCTTTTTCCCTCTGATCAGTCTAGTCTGTGGTCACTTGGGGGTCTCCTCAAATCATGGGAAAGCCTCCAAATATAAGACTCCTTCAACCCTCAGTCAGTGGTACTTACTTCAAGGCACCCTCAAGTGAGACACTGAAAAATAGATCGATGCAAAAGCAAGAGGTTTATTTTCCTGCATATTGGGGTAGACCTTCAATTGGTCCCTCAAGGCGAGTGACTAGAAGGTGACCCAGAACATTTTTCATTAAATGTAATATGCTATTAATTCTTTGAGTATTTTATATATGTGTAATATGTATTTTGATGATATTCCCCTCCAACTCTTCCCATACCCTCCCTCCACTGTCTTTTCAAACTTTCTGTCATTTTTATTTCTTTCAATTTTAAAATAATACATTGATTCCAATTTGTGTTACCCATATGCACATGGGTATGGAGCCATCCACTAGAGCATGATCAAACTACCAAGGGTCATAGTCCTGTTAAAAATATATTCTCCCTCTGATAGCATCCATAAACTTATTAATATACTCTTTGTTAATGTGATTGATATTGAGAGAAATAACTTAAGGGAGTGTGATAGTTTAAATGTATAGGGAATGGCATTAGGAGTACCCTTGTTGGAGTAGGTTGATCTTATGGAGGAAGTGTGTGATACCGGAGGAGGGCTTTCAAATGCTCAAGCCATGCCTGGCTTCACTCTCTCTTCTGGCTGCCTGTTGACCCTGATGTAGAACTTTTGGCTTCTTCTCCAGCACTATGAATACTTGTGTGTCTCCATGCTTCCCACCATGAAAATAATGAATTCAACCTCTAAATCTGTAAGCCAGCTCCAATTAAATTTTTTCTTTAAAGAGTTGCTGTGGTCATGGTGTCTCTTTACAGCAACAGTAACTGTAGATCTATTGCTATGCATCTGTGATGAAATAGGAGGAAGGCATGACAGAGAAAAAAATTTCACCACAAGGCATCAAGGACTCAGATGCGGGAAAGGTCAGGGATCAACTATAGCCTACAAAGATGAACCCTCTGTGACTTACTTTCTTCATTTAAGTCTTGCCTCTAAAATGCCACTGTCTTGCAGAGCATGAGCCTATGGGGGAGCAATTCATGTTAAAATCATAATACAATCTAAATATCTAGCACCCAATGAATGACTGTATCAACCCCTGGAATATTATTCATAAGAAAAAAAATAAAAACATGGCCTATGCTATAACACAGATGGGGCTTGGAAACATGACCTTAAGTGAAAGGATCTAGTTACAAAGAACCCAGAGCATGATTCCACTTAAACTGAAGATCAAGAGCAGGTAATTTTGTGGAGATGGAAACTCCATAATGTTTCTTATAGCAGAGAAAGGAAAGTTGTGGAGAACAAATGGGAAGTGAGCATTAAGATATTTTAGCTCATACTTGAGGTTCTTAAATTTTTATTAAGTTAAATGGTAGACTTTGTGATTTAAAACAAATGATGGGGCTAAAAATTAATAATAGGATTAAAACTCAAATGGTTCAGAAGGCTGGAGAAGTTTTGTAGCTAGGTATGAAATAGTCAAGGTGACCAGATTAGAGGAAGGGCAGGGCTCTGGCTAAAACAGCCAAACAGTCCTAGAAGCATTTGTAAGTATGAATGTCCTTTCCCAGTAAACTTCTTAATCTTATGGGTTATATTGCACATACACACACACACACACACACACACACACACACACACACACACAAAATCCTTAGCTTTTCCACATAGAGAGATGTATGATTAAACCTTAAAAGCTTTTTCTATTTTCTCTTGTGTCTCACACTCTGCAATTGGGTGCAACCATATTTTATGAAGAATTTCAGAAAAGGCTTCTTTTGCATGAGATGCTTATCACCATTCTGCTGCTAGTGAGGAGTGGGTGGCCCACGAGAAGCAAATCTTAGGAAGTTTCCATCCTTTATTAAAGATTGGCTACAGTTGCTAAATGATTCAAAACCACCCACACAAGGGGCCATGATCTGGGTTTGACCATGCGTATTTCATATTAAAATTACTTGATTGTGAGGTTAGGAGCAGAATACAGGATGTCTTGGTAGGTGTGAGGAGAAAGCTTTCTCTAAGTAAAGGTTTTATTAATCCTAGGCTCACCATATGAGAGGAAATGTAAGAAAGGTATATGACAGCTTAATGGAACGTGCTGAAATATGGACTGTCTCCCATTTTTGTAGAGCCTCTTAAGTGCAAAATGTCCATAGGTGCTAAAAGTACTTCTGGCGACGGTGTTCACATTTGTCAAAAGATCTCTGCCTGTTGTTATGGACCAATGGCAGTTAGATGCCCAGTGATTTCTTGTTTTAGTCTTAGTGGTTGCTGACAGCTAACTGAAGAAATATGAATGGAACATTCCCAGACCACTCTTCTCTGAAACACAGAGGTGCTGATTAGAGATCAGTCCAGGAAACTGTTCATCTGGGTACTGGGGCCAGACTACCTGGGCATGAATCCAAGCTCCATGTTTTCTTGGCAATCTGACATCAGCTACTGAGATTTGCTAAGGCTGTTTTCCTCTGTACAGCAGGAGTGATCAGATTGTCCTGCTGCTAGGGTTATACCATTAATGTATGGACAGGGCCTCTGAGCATCCCTGGCTTTTTATTAGTATATTATATCTCAGCTTTAAAAATCTTGGTGCCCAGCCAGGTGGTATTAGCACACGCCTTTAATTCCAGCACTTGGGAGACAGAGGCAGGTAGATTTCTGAGTTGGACGCCAGCCCGGGCTATAGAGTGAGTTCCAGGGCAGCCAGGGCAATTCAGAAAAACCCTGTCTCAAAAAACCAAAACAAAAAAAAAATCTTGGTGCCCTAATACAGTCTTAAATTAGGAGTAGAGTTGATAACACTCTCCCTTGTGATTCACCCTTCCTGCATCATTTAAGGACTTTCTCTTTTTTTTTTTTGATTTTACCCTGGTGACATTCTCATTCATTAGAGTTCCCCAACACCCTCCCCATCATGAACTTTACATAAACTATGTTTCTGTCTGTAATTGTTTTTTTTCCTCCTTATAGAACAAGTCCTGAATTCCAGATTAAGTCTGTTAAAAATCTATTTATGCACCTTTAAAAGTCTGACCTGTAATGATGATACTTAAGAATGCTGAATAAATATTGGAATAAGTAGATGAATGCATGAATAAATAAATGAATGAGTGCAAACCTATTTTGCTTTTATTGGGAACTTGTGATATATAATAAGTATACTTTTTAATTTATCAATATGGAGCTGATATTACATGTCTTTGGAGGCTATCAGGCGGTGTTATTAGCATGTGTTATTATAGGTCATGATATTTGCTTTGAAAGCTCATCTTTAAACTAAAGTTCATAGTTCTCAAAGACAAAAGCTAATGGTTTAAACAGACCAATTTTAACAAAAAATCTGAACAAATAAGTTTAAAATACCTGTATTGTACCCAGCTGCCTGGCCTGGTGAACCACAAATCCATGTAGGAATTGACACATAGGCCACTGTTATGTGTAATTATTAGAGTGTTGATAATGTCCAGGGTTATGACTACATCCCCTGACCTGTCTGTGCTACACTACAGATAAGCTGTTTTGCCTTCTAAAGGATGTGATCTGTCACTTTGCTTTGCTCCAGTGCCCTGTCACTGTCAAAGTGTTTTTGGCTCAGAATCAGTTTGACTCTAGTTATAACACATGTCACTGTGTCCTTGGATCAGGGTGCCTTCTCATATGCCTCATGCAGCTTCAGGTTGGCTATATGTTCCTCTTGTATCTCCATGTAAAGCCACCTATAATGCTGGTCCATGGGCTTTATCCTGTCTTTTATTCAATATTCTACTCAGCATGAGATTAATATCTCTGTGAACAACATAGAGAAGGAATTAAGGTCACAGACTTTGGAGTAGAAGGGAGCTAGGTTCAATTATGCCTCTGCCAAAAATTTGTGGAATTGATAACTCTGAACAGTTTCTTCAGCTTTGAAAAGAATAACTAAACAGGCTAAGTCAGAAATTTAGTGAGGCAGTGTATATATAAGGCTTAATGTGGTGACTATTCCATCTACTGTTAATAAATGTTATATTACTGCTATTATTAGTATGGCTATTACTATGACTACTATTGCTGTTACTTTAATGTCAGGGAAAGAAGAGATGACTAAATGTCACCAATCCATGTCTTACATTTGCAATTACTGAAAATACCTAAGTAGACTACTCATACTCAGTTGGGGAGTTTTTGAGCTGTTCAGAATCTTCACAGTGATGCAACTGCTGGGATTCAAATGATGTTGAAGGGAAGAAGGAAAGATGAAAAGAAAGGACAGATTTTAAAACCCTGTAAATTGCAATTTACACTTCAGGATCATATGGAAGTCTTTGCTATCTGTTTTGCAAATTAGTGTGTTTTACATGCTTCCAAAAAGTCCAGCGTTGCTAACTAGGGAGCCAGAAGGCCATAGCTTAGGGAGAGCTTTTTTTCTTTTAAAGTATGCTACATGTTCATAATAACTATTTCATAATATATAAAACCATGTATAATTTATGATAGAAAAGTGTCTGGGTTCTTTTGGGGTATTCATCTTCAAAATAGCTCTTAACACTAGACGGCTTCACCCCAAGTGTTTGGGAAGAAGGAGAAGAACAGCACAGATATCTTGGGGTTTTCTGCAGATGGTAGATTTCCTTGCTTCTGCTCCTACCCTTCTGATGGAGGGTTCTCTCTGTGATGAAGAGAAGGTGAACAGAGTTTTTGACTCACTGCCAGAGGAGTCGATAGTGAAGGTATCTTGCAAGGAATTGCAGGATGTCACATGCATGTTCTTCATTTGAGGTGGATCATTTCAAGTTTTAATCCCTTCAGACAGGCAACATTGTGATGATAAAGTGAAAGTCCTAAGTCTTGAGTTCCAGATTGTCTCAAGTCATGAGTTCTAAGAAGGTTGCATGTCCCTACCAACCTACAAGATATTCTTTCTTGTCTTCTTTGGACTTGGGACCCAACTCCATGACAATTTTTACTCAGTCTTGAATGTGACTTCTACAATTTTTGCTGATCCTTATATTTAGTAATATCTACCACAGTCTTGAGTAATTTACAGTGATGAATTTACAGCATTAGTAAATGTGTGGGACAGCAGTTCAATATATACACATGCATGCATAAATATACCTATTCATAGATACCTCCATCAATATCGACACACATATCAGTTTATACATATCATGTCCTATATGCCTAATTCATAGCCTTTATAGAGTTATTTTATAAATTTATAATTGAAAATTATACTTGCTAGATCAGTGATAGAAGGAATCACTGATACCCTCCTATGCCACAGCACCCCAAGGTTGAATTTGTATGTATGTATGTACATACATATGTTTACATATATGTATATGTATATATACACAGATACATACATATGTGTAATATATTAACTTAATATATAATATTGGTGTAGCACCCATCTGTCTATCTGTTTGTGTGTCTTACATATCTTTTAGCCTGATTATAGTCGTGATATCTTGCATCATAGGTAAGGAGATGCAGGTTTCCATTTAACTCCATTCTTCACTCTCTGCCTGGGGTTCTCTGTGTTACAGGATGAGGAAAAACACATTTTCCCCGTTTCTTTTGATAGGGATGAGATGCCTGAGGGTACACATTATGTTCTTGGTTTCCTTATTCCTTCTGGCTCTCTAGCCCTTTCCAGGCCCCCAAACTCTCTATGACTATGGGATTAAACTTCTTAACCGCAGTATCCTTTTGTGATTGGAGCATTTGAAGTTTTGGTCATACTGTCTATGGCTTCTGCTGCCTTTGCTCTTTTGACATCAGGCAAAGTCAATAGTTTCTATCCAGATGGTGTCAGTTAAATGATTGGTACCTAATGTTGCATGATACACCAGCGCTGACCTAATATGCATTATGGGCAATTTTCTGAGATTTTCCTTTGTAGAGGAGAATGAAGCATTTGGGAAACAACATAGTTGTAGTAATATGAAAAATCTCTATCTAAAACTTATCTCCAAGCCTGGTATAAAATACATGAATATTACCATTTTTGTAGTATTGCTGGACATTTATTAAAAACCAGAAGTGTGGCATTAAGTATAATGAGTTGTTTCTTCTGTGCTGAAAAATCATTAAAACTGGGTCTTTTCTATGTTCTGCAAAGCCCTGAGTGCATTGGCTTCTGTTGATCTCTCCAAACATCAGTTAGAAGTTGGAATCATGTGCCAAATAAAAGAAATTCCAACAGTGGTTCAAAGAATGAATGATCAATACTTCTTATATGACAACATTTCAAACATCAGAAGCCCAATCAGCTGATGAAGAGCATGTATGTGCTCTTTCTTGGTTTCGTCCACACTCTTTCAAGTCCCTCTCTACATTGTCTTTACCATAGAGTCCTTGTCTAAAATGGTTATTGTGGTTCCAGAAAGGGAAAAGTGTATTGTCTGGAATTAAGGTACTCTTTTTACATTATTGATAAATTCTCTCCAGGGAGAATCTTAGCCTATCCCATCAGATACTCTAGTCCCAATCATTCAGCTACCATTTCAAACCAAGTCAAAATATTCATCAGGAATGAGCAAGGGTACCATAGGAAGCAGTTGCTGCCACTTTCACCTCTTTGCCTTCTTCCTTAGACCCCAGCCACATGGACTTCCTTCCATGTAGCAAGCTCTTGTCTCCCCATGGCCATCCTTATACTCACTATTCGTTGCCTTAGGGCTGGAGCTGTAACTCCACGGTCGGTTGCTTGCCTAGTACGACAAAACCCCAACACTGAAAAGAAAAAGTTTCTTCTTTCCACTTCCAGCAACTGGCTTCTTCATAGCTAATCTATACCACGGAAAGTACCTCTCCTACCACCTCTAAATCCCCACCACAGGACAATTTTTGTAGTTTCCCACATTTTCTGTGGTTCACCACTGTGTTTCTGGCGTTTATCTTGTCACACTAGACCAATAGAAAATGAATGAATGAATGCTCAAGTCTGTTTGATATTTGCAGTGGCTCTCTGGGGTACAGGTATCTCCTTGGGTGCTGAATATCAGTGAGTGGCTGAATATATCAGACAGAATCCAGAACTCTATTTGCTTGGTTCTTTCCAAAAACACCCCTTCTTAACAGAAGGCAATTTAGGTAGTAGTTCACATAAGTGCGCCTCTATTTTAGGGCATGAAAGCCATGCTCTACACTAGGCTAATTGATTTGTTTGCTGTATCTATAGCAGCCAGGATGAATTAAATTAGGACTACTCTACCCTATAAAAGGTCGTTTTTACATTTGAATTATCCAAGAGGGCTGAAGACATAAACGCCAAAAGGGTGTTTATATTGCTCCCTTTAAGTGGCTCCATCTTTCATAACCAGCACATGAGAATGACCAGTCTGTACTGTATTCATTAACACAGCTGTTTCAGCTCAGAGATAAGGGATTGTTTTCTGTTTAGTGGGGCAATCCCTTCCTGATTCTCATTGGTTTCTTTCAAGTATTTTTCTATGATATAAAAATAAAAAGTTTTATCTCAATGCTACTTACTTAATTTTTTTGTCAGACCATTGACAATTAAAAAGAACTTGACTAATATCTAGGGATCAGATCCCACGTGAAACACAGAGTCCATAGTTGTGGTTATTGAGTTATCTACTTGATTGTAAGTGTCCTTGCTTCCTCCCCAGCTTCTGGCTGATTGTAAGTGTCCGTGCTTCCTCCCCAGCTTCTGGCTATATGAGGCGCCAGGCATGCTTACTACCTCAGCTATGGTAATCATTTCATGCCAATGCCCATCAAACCGTCATATTGTCCCATGGAAATATAAATATTTTTTTCTTGCTTGTTAAGTGTACTTCAATAAAGCTGAGAATAAAAAGAAACAGATCACGTCTCATTAGCTGACTGCCTGTTCCCCTCAGCAATTCAAAAATCTCTCCCTGTTGCACGCTTGGTATCTTTTCTTCTTTCATTTTGAGAGTTCCGAATGTTTTCCTCTTCCCACTCTGGAAATTTCACAGCACCCCTGGTTTACTTTTGCTGTTGTAATGATTATTGCTGATTACTTATTGGTTTGTCTGTCAAGCATGATCTTTTGTCCTGGATTATCCCCAGAATATATATATTTAAAACATTTTTTTCTCTGCTTGTTTTTCTCTTCTCTTCATTACATTGGAGGTAATATTCTCCAGTACAAAATGTTTTACATCCCATAGTGATGTAAACCTTTTTATTATCTGAAACTTAATTTTGTCTTCTCCAGAATTTTCTCACAAATGTGGTGTTTGTTCAACAATATAGTCGGCCATCTATGGGAGGAGAGGCTCTTGGTCCTGTGAATGTTCTATGCCCCAGTGTAGGGGAATGCCAGGGCCAGGAAGAGGGAGAGGGTGTGTTGGTGAGCAGGGGAAGGGGGAAGGGAACATGTTTTTGTTTTTCTTCTTGTTTTTGTTTTTGTTTTGTTTTGTTTTTCCGGAGGGGAAACTGAGAAAGGAGATATAATTTGAAGTGTAAATAAAGAAAATATCTAATAAAAATTGTTTACTGCAAATTTTATTGTATGCTCATCATTCTAAGACCAGAGATAAGGAAAGCACAGAAAACTAAATGTGATATGACATTTTAGAAGTAACCTAGTGACTGGGAGAAAGCCAGAGAATGGTAAGGGCAGGTTGAAATATGAGGAGGAGCTCTGGAGGCAAGTCATCGCTGAGGTAGTGTCACGGAGATGAAGTCTTAGATTAATGGTTCTCAACCTGTGGGTCTCTACCCCTTTGGGAAACCATTATCTCCAAATATTTCCATTATGATTCACAACAGTAGCAAAATTACAGTTATGAAGTAGAAACAAAATTTTATGGTTGGGGGTTATCACAACATAAGGAACTATATTAAAGGGTCACAGCATTAAGGTTGAGACCTACTAGCTTAGATGAGGATTGTATATATAGCAAACAAGTATAAATTTATTAATATAGAATTACATCTTTTTTTTCTGAGAAAAAGAACAGAGATCAGAGGGACCTGAATGAACAAAGTGAGAGGAAATAGCATGTAGAGTTGAATTCAGACAGGGAATGGTATCAGGGGGCCTTGTCCATTTGGTTCTGTGATAATGCTGTCTTTGAATTCGTGTTAGGTAGGAAGCTAAGAGAAAGCTTTGCTCAACAAATGGCATAAGCAAATTAGGTCTGAAACAGAATGAACTGGCTGATGTTTAACAAATAGACTGAGAATTAACCATGGATAGCAGAGAGCATCAGGAGACTGTCATCTCAGTTGAATGGTGGCAATAGAAGCCAATTCAATGCAGTTTAGGTTATAAGAGGTGGGGGGAATATGAATATAATTTGGAAGAAAAGTTAGAACAATTTTCTGAATGGATGTGGGACATGGTAAAAATAAACAAATCTTTTAAAAGTACAGACTTTAAAAATTCTAAGTCCATGGGATGTTGCAGTTGCCACTGCTAGAGAAACAAAAGCTATTAGGCAGGTAGTGGGAGGGGTGGAGGAATCTGGAGCCTGCTTGGAAGCATGGTTCTAAGGTGTCGTTGGACATTTACATGGGCATATGTAGTAGGGATTGGGCATGTGCATATATTGTCTGGGGAACTGGTAGGGTTTCAGCTACATACTAGGGAGAGAAACATGCTGATGGCACTTTGAGTCAAGCTTTCATTCCTTTTCAGCTAATAAACCATATCAATATATTTTAAAAGAAAGTAAATAAAATTAGATTAAACCAGGGACAATAAATGTGGTTAAAATGTTATTTCCCCATTCAAACACAACATCCTTTCCCATCTATCCATTTTTTTTTTTAGTGTCTGAATCTGAATTTTAGATTTTCTTCATGTCACTGGTACACCATTTTTGTTGTATGTATTCCTAAGCACTTTATCATTTTTGTCACAGAATAGGAATGCCATATTCTTTGAATCAGTGTTCGACAAAGTGTTTCATAAGGGGCCAGATAGTAACTCTCTTGCTCTCTCTTCCTCTCTCTCTCTCATTTCCCCTCTTCCCTTCACTCCCTGCCCCTTCCAGTATATACAAGACTCTATTTGGATATTGAAACCCTTTTACAATCTAAAAATCTTTTTATCTTTTTCATGTGTATAGGTGTGTGTGTGTATGCGTGTGTGTGTGTGTGCACGCGCATGTGTGTGTCTGTCTATCATCTATCTATCTATCTATCTATCTATCTATCTATCTATCTATCTATCTATCTGTATGTGCATATCTGTGTACCACATGCATGCCTGGTTGCCTAGTACCTGGAAAGGCCTGAAGATATTAGATTCTAAGGAACTGGAGTTACATATGGTTGTGGGATACTACATGGGTGCTGACAACTGAGTCAGCTCCTCTTGGAAGAGCAGTCAGTACTCTTAACCACTCAGCCATCTCTCCAGCCCATGCAATATTCTTTAAGATTAGCCTCTCATATCATTGCTCATCATTGTTTGTTAAGATAGTAAAGAAAACTCTTACTTTCCTTTAGTTTATGATGTATAAAAAATCTGATGTCTTATGATTGTTGTCATAATGAGTATTACTAAAATTTTAAATTAGTAAAGTAAGATGAATTTTTAAAATTTAGTTTTGAGCTGATTCCTCTTTAATTCTTTGACACACAATTATATCATCTTAAAGCAATGATAACCTTGTCCTTCATTTATTATTTGAATAGATTATTCTCACTCTCATTTAACTATGAGGATAAGCATCTTCAAAAGTCTACTGAGAGCTGGGTAGTGGTGGTGCACACCCTTAATCCCAGTACTTGGGAGGTAGAGACAGGCGGATTTCAGAGTTCAAGGCCAGCCTGGTCTACAGAGTGAGTTCCAGGACAGCTAGGGCTACACAGGGAAAACTTGTCTTGAAAAATAAATAAATAAATAAAAAGTCTACTGAGCTCTTATGAACACCAGAGGGTAAAAGCATTTACTGCCAAGCCTGATGCCCTGAGTTAGATCCCTAGAACTCACATGGTAGAAAGAGAACTGATGCCTGCAAACTGTCTTATGACATCCACACATGCCTGCAACATACATGATCGCTGGCCTCAAAATAAGTAAACAAATGTAATATGAAAGATACATGTTAGTTCAAAAACTGTGTTAAATGGTTGTGTTGCCTTGTTGCAATATAAAAGAGGTTTACTTTAGAATGTTGACATTAAACATTAATATTGAGGTTTGGATGAAAATGAGTTTTCTAGAATATTCTTTTAGAAATTACATGTTCTTGCTTTATTAAGATTTTTATTTTCAGAAATATATATATATATATATATATATATATATATATCTAAAGGTCCCTCTAAGTTTTCCTTGTGATCCTTACTTGTCTTGAATTTGGCCTCTTAAAATATAAATACAACTTGTTATTGATATAATGAGTGTGCCACAGGAAGCAGGATGCATGACTGCAGAGTTGAGGCAGCCTGGCTGAGGGGAGCTGGAAGCAATTGATATCCCCCTCTTCTAAAGGCTTTACTGGTATTATTTCACAGATCAGGGCTTTTCATCTCAATGTTAACTTCTGATTCTGAATTTCAAAATAGTAAAGGGTTTGTTTCTGATTCAGTCCTTACAACTGGAGTGAAGAGTTTACACTTCTACTAAGTTCCTAAGTGGAGTTAAACCTATCAGTGCTGGGATCTCACTTTGAGAACCATTGGCCTAGAGGAAGAATCTCTTGTTCTAATTTGTACAAAGTGTCATGAAAGGGTAACAATAGATTAGAAGGGAATGTGGCTGTACAACTGGCAAGAACACAGTGGGAAGAGGACAGGGGATGACCCACTTCTGGTGGACTACGTGCAGGAGTCCGATAACTTGGCTTCCAAGCTTCAAGAAGTTCAATGTGAACATAGTCTAATAATTTACAGTGAGTAACTGAATAATGACAAACAAGAGATGAGTATAAATGAAGAAAATAATTATCAAAGGACAAATCATGGACAGACATTCGTAGAGAATAAAACAGAGAATGTGAAAGAGAAGTTTTTGTTGTTTGATTCAATTTTTTAAAAAGGAACTGTCCAGGTATGGAAATAAGTCAGAATGCCCACACTCAGCCAGGGTTTTTTCTGTCAGTCGTGGAGGCTGTGTCAGGGCACTTGGGCCGTGCTGGTGTGATCTGTGTCTTAATATGAAAAACAATACAGAAATAGAAAAATCTATGAGAAACGGTGTCCTTCAGCCTCTGGAGGATCATGCTTTCTCTGTGCCTTTGGCTATTATGCAAACAGGAAAAAAGATTGCCCTTAATTTGTCAATCAGATTCATTGTACTAAATCAATGATATATGGAAAAATTAACTTTCTTAGAACCCTTTTATGCTCTTGAATGTACTCTTATGAGCCTCTGCTGGCCTAAGATACTGCTATATCTGTACTCTCCTCTTACACCCTCCCCTTTGACACAAATTGGTGTTATTTATTTTTCCTGGATTATGAATGAAGATGTCTCAGGAAGGTATGATGAGAAGTAAACTCTTCAAATTATGAAGAGCGTGGCTTTCATTGGACTCAGCATGATAATAGTAGAAAATATTGGAATTCACTGCAATTATGAGTAGAATTAATCATGCTCAATCCAGAGTCAAGCTTTGTAGCCATAATATGATGGAGAGAACAGGAATATTAACACTAAGGATTGTGGGACAAACCATATGGAAATCTACAACTCTGTATGTAACACACACACACACACACACACACACACACACAAAATATTTAACATAAATTCCTATAATTTTATAGGAATTGCCCCAGACAGGGGGTAATGATCCTTCAAGGAATCATAGGTTGCAAATAGAAAGCCCAGTGCTAATTATAAGATACCTCTTCTTGACCTTTTGGTCAGACATGTCCTGAAAACCCACAAACAATATAGGTTACTGCCACTGTTCTTGGTTGTCCACCAGAAGTCAATAAACTGTATTTGCCAAAGACATTACACACTTTTATCACAGGACAGGACGAAATCAAGCTGGTACTGACCAGGTGTTTCCCCTATGCTGCCTACCTTTCATAACACAAGCAGATTCTACACAGGCTTCTGGGAGAATGTCTATCAGGGAAAGATAGGCTGATAGGTGCAAAGGCAGCATTAATATATTGGGTACAAACAACCACTTTCTTATTCTATTTAATTGAATACAATAAGAAGCCAACATTGGAGAGCTCACAGGCCAAAGGGATGAACTTGTCGTCGTCGTCATCATCATCATCATGATGCCTATTTAAGGCATGATATCAAACTGAGATCTATATCACCCTCCACCAGGTCTCAGGGATCATCATGAAAGAAGTGGGGCTGAGTGGGCATCATAAGACCGAGAAGTTACGGGGGACTGCAGTGAAAGTGTTTTCTAGATATGACCGTCCCACTGTACTCATAAAATCACAGAGCCGTGACTCACAAGATCAGTAGAAGATTAAGCCAGTCAATATACTAGCATGGACCAGGAAGGAGTTTACGAGTCCCTACTCTTAACTGAAGAGCTATGGACAGCTGATAAATTTCAGGGTAGGGAGATTTGGTTTTCTTTAAGGATATGACCTTGGTAATTGACCTTATTCCAGAGGATGGTCCCGTTTCCAGGAGTATATGGACAGCACAAATTGGTCTCAATTTTTTCTTTTTTCTTTTTTTAGATGATACAAAGTTTGAAGTGAGTAAGGATGTGGGAATGAATTTAGAAAAGTTAAAGGGAGGGGTTGGGATAACTATGATAAAAGTGGATTTATAAAATTCTCAACGAATTATTTAAATACATTTTAAAACGTGAATCAGAGAACAGCTGGGTTTGTACACACACATATATCCTAGACATTTTTATTTCAAGTGTGGTGTAAAATGACAACTTGGGCACTATAAAGAATGGACTGTTTGAATTCACTTACTGCACATCACAGTATAATCTGCTCCAAAATGCAAATGAGTTCTCAGCAATGACCAGTTATTTTCATAAATATTAGTTCATGTGATTCTTCCAACAATCTGTGAAAGTGATGTTTTTATCGCTGCAGAAAGAACATTAGTTCAAGAACAAACTAAGAGCGTGTGTAATTAATAATCTTTCCCATTCCTGGAGGATTCACTGTGTATCCATTACTTTGTTTGCATGGTCTGTAACACTAGCAAAGGTAACAGGAGGTGAATAGCATTTCCCAGTTGGAGTCCATTTTACCTGCCTGATAACACTTGATGTTATCTGGAAATAATTTCAGTTTTCACAGCCAAGTGTGACAGGTGAGAATGAGCATGCCCTTACATCTAAGGAATAAAGGAATGCTAAGTCAGAACAGTTGCTCCCAAACAAAAATTATCTTCAGGTAAATGTTAAAAGTGCCATAAGGGTTCCTTTAACATTTAGCTGCAGTAAACCACAATACAGAGATGGTAAAAAACAGAACAAAACAAAACAAAACAACAATAACAACAACAACAAAATCCTTAAAGAATTAAATCTAAACCAGTAGCCAGTGATATTTATGTGGGATTTGAACACAGTCTCTACTGAACAGTGTTGCTGTTACAGAACAGAGTTCTAATTTCCTACAACCTTAACAAAACAAAACAAAACAAACAAACAAACAAACAAACAAATGACATTCAACTCTCTGATGTCTCTGTGTTCTAATCCTAAAACTGAAGACATTGCTATCTTCTCTGTTCTCTGGAACTCAGTTTTTGTCTTAAGTGTTTCATATGACAGTGTTTCACAAAATACAATGATATCAGTTTTTAGATGGAGCATTAATCAGCACTGTGACAAGAACACAGATCCAAATGCAAGAACCCCTCACTTCAAAACCAAGCTCTGACAGGGGCTGTCCACGGGACTTTGATCAGCTTTCTTAAACTCTCTGGGCCTTACTTCTCTCATCTATAAAAAAGAAGAGAAATTAGTGCCTGGAGGATATAGATCAAGAGTGAAATTGAAATTGCTTTAGAAGAGGGACTGGTATGTGCTGAATCAACTGTGGACTATTATTCATTAGCATTATTCATGTATATGTAAATATCTAATTATGAAGAATTTTTCAGTTTTTCTAATACCGTAGCTGGCACATCCAGCTGATTTCACAAACATCTGTCATCTGTGTCACTGTGGTCTGTTGTTGTTTATGGAAGCAAACCCTTGTGAAGTCATATCATCTTGTGTGATCTATAGAACCAAAATATTGCTCACAAGTAAAAAGGAAAAAACCTGCTCATGTCACCCTCAGAGCCACACAAAGACTCAGGGCAAAATCAGAATCTAATTACCCAATAGCATTTTGAAAGACTGCAATTAGACAAGCTCATGATGTGCTTATCAATACTCACAAAATGTTTTATTGGGAGAAGAACCCCATAAACATTAATTATCCTTAAAGAGCCCCACATGATTCATCCTATATGCATGTGTATTGACCCTCAGGCAGTTCATGTACATTTTCATTAGTAGAATCCTCCTCTTAGAAGTAGAATGAAAAAGTTCTAGATTGATTCCTTTTAAAAGGTATAGGAACAATTTAATAAAGGAATTTAGTTTCATGGGGTGTAGATGCAATGGCAGAGCCCATATAGATACCATAGGTATTCATTCCCTACAGAGCGCTGGTCTTGCAAGACTAAACACAAAGTCATTCCAATTTAGATATGGTTTTATTGCTTCAATTTTGCACAGCCAGAGGGGCTATGTTCTGTCTAACCATTCCAGGGCAGAATTAAAAAACAAAACAAAACAAAAACAAAAAAAGAAAACAAAACAAAAAATCCCAATGAAATATGCCCTCAGGCAAACATTCTTGTCTAAGGTAAAGTAAAATAATTCCCTTACTCAGGGTAATTCTTGAATGCTCACATCACTGGCTAGTTGCTGTTTTAGAAGAGAGATTAAATTGCGAACGATACAAGGTCCTTACATTTTAGTGAGGGAGACAGGCAATCTGCAACTAAACACATAAAGAAATGTGATCATTTCAGGCAGCAGGATGCTCAGAGAAAGGAGAATGAAGCCATATACTGCAAAATCAAAGGGAAGGACGACAGTGGCAAGGAGATACACGTGAGGGCTGAAGAGAAACTCGGGAAAAGTTTTAGACCCATTGAGTAAAGTTTCAGTTTGGAAATTGAGAACGTGTCATTGGTGAAGGTGCCTCCTGCCAGCCTTTGTATCTTTAATGAACCCTTGAGGTTTTTCCCTTGTCCCGTGGGTGATTAAGAGGATTATGAAGTTCTAGCCATCACATCCATGTGCTAGGCAGTGAGAGAGCAAAGAAATACCTTACCCCTTTGGAAAACTTCCTGGCTTCTATTGGACATTTACATCTCTTTAGACTGAGTTAAGTCACCTGGTCCAGTCCTCCAAGCCTTCAAGAGGCTACAAAGTATAGCCTTACAATTAGGTAGTAATGTTCATTTATTCATTGCTGTCATTAAATCTGTGACAGGAAACAGCTTCATGGAAGACGGTTTTATTTTGGTGGATGGCACAAGTTTAAGAGGTATAGCTCAGAGTGGAAACTGGCATTGAGTCTGGGCCTCAGTTGTAGTAACAGGAAGAACAAAACTGCTTCCTCACATTTAGTTGATCAGGAAGTAGAAAGAAGAGAAAGCGGTACCTAGGGTATAAAATCATAAGAACTGGTCTTCCTTTGAGAGTCATTTCTTCCAGTTAGGCACAGCTCCTAAAGGCTTTGTGGCCCGAGCCACCTATCAAAGAGCATACACAGGCTGGATCAAGGACCCAGTACATATGTAACAGACATGCAGCTGATTCTCCATGGCTGCCTCTGGAAGAAGATATACCTAATCCTGCAGAGACTAGATGTGCCAGGGTGTGGTTAGGCGGGGAGGCACTATCTTGGAGAAGAAGGGGATGGGGAATGAGGGAGGGAGTCTGGAACAGGGGACTGGGAGGGGGAACAGTTTTGGGGATGTAAATAAATGTTAAAAATTTAATAGAGAAACAAATTAATTAATTTCAAAAAAAAGTGACATGCATGTAGTTGAGAAGTGAATGGACGTGTGAATCCAGTAGAAATTAGAGAGCAGAAACAAGAAATGGATTTGATTGCATTTCAATGATACATGCTGAAGTTCTCAAATAATAAAAAAGGCAAAACAAAACAACAAAAACCTGCTCACAGAAGACAAGGGACTGGGGTTTGGGGGAGAAGCTGTGTATTGGGGAGGCTGCCAAATAAATTAATGGAAAAAAGATTTGAAATAACAACAAAAAAACCAAACCAAAACAGTTCACAAAATGGAGATCGAATGTGCAAATACGTGAGCCTGTAGAGGACATTTGACATTCAGGTCGTGAATGCATTCAGTGATTAACTGCACTTGTGTTATTTTAAAAGAGAACACTAGGTACCAGGTAGACACTAATAGAGTCTCTCAGAAGGACTGCCTTAGAGTGAACTGTCCTGATTAGGTCTCTGTAGAGAAGTTCTTTGTCACCCATTCTGAGGGATTTGGAGGAGTAAGGGTGTGAACAGCTCTAGGAAAATGGGTACTGTGCACAGAGCATGGGCTGGTGAGAGGAGGACCTGGGGTGGGTTTGAAAATGGGTACAGTTCCCAGAGCATGGGCTGGGGAGAGGAGGACTTGGGGTGGGTTTTAAGGAAAGGAGGGAAGGCGGATGTGAGTTGAATATAATCAACCAGGAAGAGAGTTCTCGGCATAGAGAAAAACCTTCAAGGGCAATTGTAAATTGTATGGAGAGTGGTGAGCAGAAGGGTCTCGAGCAGATTTTCCAGTTTGTACCACAGTGGGAGGATGTTATTGAGAAAGGCTATTCTCCATTATGCAAAACCTCCAAGTGGAAATATGTAGAGACATAAGCATCTGTTACTGTTCTGGATGCCATCACTTCTGGTACCTGTTCTGGTTCACTATATACCCCCCCCC